>CABFWO010001745.1:44213-59294 GCA_902155825.1 Timema genevievae
GGGGGGGGGGGGGTCGAGCTTTCCTTTTTTTGCTGACAAGGGGGGAGGGAGGTCAGAACAATTCTTAGGGTTCGGCCAGACTGGCGAGCGAGCGAGCGCGTAATTAGCAGATAGCTCTCGTTAGTTGTTGACGAGGCTCCGAATCTTGGCTCAGTGAACTGAGGGTAGTTTTTGACAAGTGATTTATTGTTGTGGTTTTCTCATCCTCTCTCCACGCTGATGGTAATTCTTATTTGTAAAGGACTACTTTGATAATATTGAAGTATTTTAACATATCAATTATATATATATATATATACATATAGGTATGGTTTATGATCCTACCAATTAACTTAGGCCGTTAGTAGCAAGTGTGCTAAACCTATCGATATTAATAAAAATTTCAAATTAAGTTTTCCTAGCACTCAATGAACCAACATACAATAATATGCCTAGCGCCTGTAAACTAGACTGTACCGGGTCGAGCGAGCGCGCTTGAAAAAAGAGAACCAGTTCTATATTTTAAGCGTGCGCGCTCAGTCGCTCGCTCGCTACAGTCTGGCCACCTCTCATTACAACCAATGTGTTCTATTTTATATTTTAGTCGCTCGCCCTGTCTGGCCGCCCCCTTACGTAAGACAGAGAAAGACGGGCAAAATTGAGGGAAGCCGCATCGCAAGCCGCTTGGACTTTGGGCAGCTTTGGACAGCAATGAAGATGCTTAGTGGCTGAACAGGGAAGAAGTGGAGAAGCCTATAGAAGTAAGCCAAAGCTTGAGTGAACTAGCGCCTTCAAAATATAAACATAATAATGTAAAGTGTTGAGACGTGGATTCAAGGACCTTGTTCATTGAATTAAATTGAGTTTAGGCCTTGGGTGGTTTTTATTAATATAATATTCATGTATCCATTAATAATTCTTTTTTATAACTTTAATTAAAAGTAAATTAAAATTTAAAACTTTTATAATGTTATAACTTGTTTTAATTCTACCTGTTCAATAAATTTAAATTCTTTGTGTACCAGTATTAATTGTCAATTATTTCGCAATATTAATTTACACCTCTATGTTAATAATTATCAGCAATTTATAAATTACATGATTTTTTTTATATATAATCGCGTCTTACTACCTGTTTAGGCTAGAGGCAAAATTGCATGAGAAAAATAATTACTGTTTCTGTGAACAAATTAAAAAAAGTCGACAAATCTTACGTAAGCAAGAGGGAGGGATGGGGGTCAGGTATTTGCTTGTTTTTGCTTACAAAGGGGGGGAAGGGGTTAAAAATGGCCAAAAAATGTTCTTACGTAATACTTGAACGGCCACCGAAGCAGGTTTCCTAAATAAATTAACATGATGCATTATGATTACAAAATGTTTAAATAATGTTTGATTAATGCTCCTATTTGACAGGGTGTGGGGAGTTAGAAAGATAGTTTTTACATATTGCAAATAGGTAGCTATGAGACGATCTACCTGGGTCTGATCTGGCGAGGAAGCGATGGAGTCCTGTGTTGTTCAATTAGGCCTACCTTATGGTGTCGATGTAATGAAGAAATGGAGTACACATTAAGGGGGTAGAGCTGGGGAAGCGATAAAAGGGCAGTGTTTTTTTGCAACTTTTATAGCAAGAGACTTTTTGTGGCCAAGATAAATCAAATATTACTCCAGTAGAAACATAAAGAGTTTAATTTTATCCACACGATGAACTCCAGTTGTTGAATATCTGACATGTGCATAGCGGCATTTGATGACAACCTTTTTAAATCGAGTTAAAAAGTTGTCATTAAATTCTAGGGCACCCTTGACAGATATTTAAGAACTGTTGAAGTCACCTTGTGAAGAATATTAAACTCTATGCTTATACTGGATAAATATTTGATTCTGTTTGGTAAAAAATGTTTGTCTAAAAAAACTGTAAAATACTGTCCTTTTTTCACGTTATCAACACTGCCATCTTAATATATTCACATGCATAGTTTTGTGTGTGTGTGTGTGTGTGTGTGTGTGTGTGTGCGCGCGCGTATGCGTGTGTGCGTGCGTGTGTGCGTGCGTGGAGGGTATAGGAGAGGTATGGCAAAAAGAAGCGAAAGCGATGTGGTCGAGAAACGGTATAAAGCAAACGTCATTTCCGACCACACCCTCCCACAAAACCAAAGTTTTACAAATGTATCTAAGGGGGCGTTCAATTATTACGTAAGAATTTTTTTTTTGTAATTTTGTAAATCCCCACCCCCTACCCCCCTGTAAGCAAAAATAAACAAACGTCCAACCCTCCTTACCCCATCTTGCTTACGTTATTATATTGGTCCAATTTTTTTGTAATTAGGTCACAGGAAGACATTATTTTTTGTACAATTTATAAATTGCTGGTAATTACTAAAGTAGAGGTGCAAATTAATGATGCGAAATAATTCTCAATAAACGCTGTTGTAAAATGAATTTAAATGTATTGTATTGTAATAAACAAGCAAAAAAAAAATTAAATCTTATAAAATAAAATAAATTAGTTTATACTTAATTAAAATTATAAAAGAATCTTACCAGTGAAAAAATTAACTATTATAGTTATAAAAAAACTTTATGACTACTTTTAATCTGACGACCAAAGTCCTTGAATCCATGTACCGACACTTTTTATTACTGTGGGTAACTCAGCCATTACTGTCCGTCTCTCTATCTTACGGAAGCATTGTTCTGACACCCCATAGCCTCTTGTCAGCAAAAATAGACAAAGCTCAACCCCCCTTCCCCCCCCCCCCCCTCTCCCCAACCGAGTCCTCTATAAACCACCAGCGGCCTTTGTTAATGTTTTCATAGTTGTAAAAAAAGGGGGGGGGACTTTAAAAANTGTTTCAAACATTGTCCTGGAAGTCTAGTTTTAACCCAACAAAGTCACCTTAATCACGAAAGTTTGGTAAAAACCACTTTTTTAACGCTTTTGTCTTAATTCGATAATTTCGTCGCAAAAATAGGATTTTTGTAATTCACCGCTTATTCACCGCTTTTGGGAAACTTAAAAACGAAATTGGGCTTTTTTATTCACCATAAAAGCAGGGCTATATATATATATATATATAACATTTTTCAAGGCCTTACCGAAGGAGGGAGTTGGGTATCCAAAAAAGTCCTTCCCCTTGAAAGTATTATTAATATTGTTTTACGTTCTCATCTAAAGAGCTAGAAGTATTGTAATCATGAAACATTTTGATTTTGAGATTATGATGACTTTAGTTGTATGTGCCTCCGAGCCTAAAAAAGTTGATTTTACCATTCTGTTTGTCCCCATGTATGTCCCTGGTCACAAATCTAAAAAAAATTTAATGGATTTTGTTCAAACATGATACTTAGTTGTTACATGGCTATTTCTAGTGACTTTTTTTATCATAACCCTTAATATATGGGTAGTTTACTGAAGAGTAATTTTTTTGAAAACTACATTTTTCAAAAATATCTTTAAAGATTTTGTTTAAAATAGATATCTAGGAAGTTTTTGACCTCCCAAATAACTTAGTGTATTTTATTTTTAATAAAAAATTAGTTTACTGATTTATTTTAGAAATTCAAAATATTTCGAAAATGCTACCCTGGGCACTGGACGACTCCTGGATAGCTTAGTGGTTAGAGGATTGGCGTACTAAGTTATAATTCCGTGTCCAGGTGTCATTTTTCAATTCAAATAATATAAGTAAAGAACTGATGAGCTTACTTTAAACAAAAGAATTAAACTAAACGTGTCTGCTGGAGCAAATTTTATTTTGCCAAACAAAATGGTTTTGCTATAGTAAAATCTGCCGAAATAACTCAATTCTTGTGCCCTACCCTCCACATCTCTCATCCCCCTCCCCCCTTTTAACACCTGACCTTAACTTGAACGTCTACGCCTCCCCCCTTTCTTTAATTCACAACGTCCGGTTATGAGGACGTTTTTGGGGTGTCACGAAATCTAGGGGAGCTATAAAAGGATGCCACAAAGGTAAACGTATTGATACAATGATCTATGAGATTGACGAATCTACATATCAGTCTTGACAAGAATCGGCATTGCCGCGCGGATGCTTCTGGGCACGCCATATCACGTGGTCTCCAAAGAAGGAAAGACGAGCGCGTGACAAGACTTGTTGGTCAGCGAGGACTCAAGTTGGCTGGCGTTGTAGTAGGCCAAGACAACCCATCTATCTTTCGTGGGATCCTCACCGCAAGAAAACAAGAGCTTGTGCGCGCTCGTGTCGACATAAAATGTCAACATGGCCGACACACACTTCCAGGATATTGGACGTAAATACCACAAGAGGGGACAGATAAGAAGGAATTTAAATATACAAATGTGCATCCCCGCACTCAGATAAAAGGAAGATAAACTAGACAGACTTTTCCTTTAAGCGTAAATATTTACATTAACCTTTGAATCATAAAGGTTAGTATATATTTTTGCTATGAGAATAGTTATTATAACCTTACACTAATAATAAATCATGTTGATTAATTGTTTTTGACACTGATTGGAATATTAATGGCCATAAAGTCTAAACATAACAAGGCAAAATCAGGCAAAAATAGTAACAAGTCACACATAAAAAGTGAGCGGTTAGCTTTATTTATAGTGTGTTTTTTTTCTCTCTAAGGAAATGGTTTAGTTAAGTATTTTTTGTGTGTAACTTTCTAGCTTTTAAAGTATTTTAACACTTAGCTTAGTCACCAACATGTTTGTCAACTAAGCCAAAGGGTCCCAATGACAACCAACAAGAGTTAAAAGTGTATGGTTACTATAATTATCTAAATTATTCTATAGTAAGAATTAATATAAAATATATATTTATCTTTTTAATATGCAATTTCATTATATAGTAAGTATTTATATTCATATTGCTTAAAATAATATAATAAATCTACTATTATATTTAATTTAAATAAATAATATAGCCTATATAATCTATAAATTAAAATTATAACTAGGCTAATCATATTATATATATTAAATATATTAATGCATTATTTAATATATAGGTATATATAAATTATTTATATCGATATATATCCTTATATAATAGATTATATTTATAATCACGATACATTATAATAAATATATTATTTGGCCTGGGGCATTGTCGTTGTGTTTGTTCCAAAGCAAGAGATGGAAATTACTGTCCTATCTACTAAAATCTTATTTGAAATTCGTTTTAAGATATTATATAATGCTAAGAGTGTAAATTATTTATTATAAACTAACTCAACCTAAACTTCCATTCTAAAACGAGAAAAGTTTAGGACCAAACCAGTTAACGGAATGGTCGGGAATTTATCCAATTAATGAAATGGCCAATTTCACATTTTGGGTGTAATATATATGTGTGTATATATATATATAGTACACCTTACCACTCAGGCTTACACTGAAACATAGTGTGTGATATTTGCTAACGTATAGTGAGGCCCAACATATTTGTAGCTGCTTGTAACCTGCCAGAGTACACTCCTGGTTAGGGTCATTCACCTTTAAAAAAAGTTGTTTTCACACTCTCCCTTCACACAAATGTAAGTACACTTCCTCTAAGTATAATATTCCTATTCCCTAAGGCCATTAGCGTAATTAGTACATAAGCTTCTAACCCGAAAGGGTAGAAAGATGCGCTGATAAAAAAAACACTTAAAAAGTTATCAACTATTTAATCTATAGGTTTGAGATGAGGAGGGTGAATTAGAGAAAATGCACTCTTAGCAACGTTGAGGGATTAAGAAACTGTAAAAATTAAATGTGTAAAATCATTCAAAGTCTTGCCTCCTCGACAACGTAGATAAACTAAAATGCCCTAAGTCTCAACAACAATGGCGGAAGACACATGGCATTACAATTTTTTTTAAACCCTAAAACATCAATTAGTGTGTATAAAAAACAAGTAATTTAAAACATCCGCACCGTGCTCGTTTCCTCCCAATCCAACACTGGTCTCTGGTCTTATGACGTATGGCTTGCTGTGCCCGAGGAGCAGAGTCGACTCTTGTGGTGGCAAGGCTGTGGGTCACAGCAGTGTTGCCAAACTAGTTTTTAGCAAACCGTTCGGGTTAAACGCTTATGTACCAATTAGACTAATGGTTTTAGGTATTAGGGAGGTTAAATTTAGAGGAAGTGTATTTTCGTGGAGGGAAAGTGGAGAACCATTTTTGAAAAAGAAAAAAACATCCTCAGTATACCCGACCGAGATTCGAACTTCGATCTCCCCGTCCCCGTCGGTCTAGTCTATTGCGAGAGTAACACCTTAGACCATGCAGCCACCGAAGTAGGTGACAAATTAGTTGGGTTTTTTCCCCCCCTAGATCTAGTGTTTCAGAGTGTGGCGGGTTTCTAGTGTTTGTGAATTATAATGTAGCTTTTTTTTTTCAGTGCGATCTAATACTTTTGAGGGTTTTTTTTACTTTCTCGCGACCCCTTGCAGAAAGAAAGTATTGTGATTGTCAAAAAAATCGAATTAGAGATTTTAATGGATGTTGACGTTTCATGACACTCTGAACTCAACAAAGTGTGTTTTTTAATACCGTGTGTCTGTCTGTTATGGGGGATACAGCAAAACCCAATTTACCGATCAAGCTAAAGCTTAGTATCTATATTACTCAAAGGATTTTATGGAATTATTCAACCAACAAGATAAAGGATAGTTTATTTAAGGGCGAAAAAAGAGAAAAAATATATATTTTTTCTAAACATTGGCTCAAACAATTTTGATAAAAATTCGTATCTAGACATTGTTTAACATTACAAACAAAATGGCACATCTTATTTTCCCGTAATAATAACGTTGAGGGTAATTTACATAAGTGGAAATTTCCAATTTTGATCATATCTCAGCAACTCTTGGAGCCACGAAATAATTTATCATTGGAAAGTTGTGGTACTATTAAAAATAAACATCTTTTATTTGAAATACTATTTTATAAAATCAATATTTTCCGTGCCAATAAAAAAAATTCTTGTGCCAACAGTGATAAACTTGTATTATAAAATATATGAAGAGAAACACCTATCAATCACATGACCTGGCGTATGATTCTGTGAAAGAAGATCTAAACAGCTTTTCTAACTCTCAGATAGGGAGGGCCCTTCCAATGAAAATTTTGTTGTAATAGACCTATTAGGCCTAATGTCCCAGACTAATTAAGTAAGTCGTGTTTTTCTAGGACAAACACAATAACCAGTTCCTTGACCGCAACTGTACTACTTAGCGAAAGGAAACAAACCTAATATAATTGTACATTTTCGGTCCTCGCTTCGAATCGAGTACAGAATCTATTTGATAAATTAGGGTTGTAAGTCGTGTGCTGTTGTGATATAGTTTCCGTGTTTATAACGTGCAAGAGATCCTAAATAATAGCGTCTCTAAAGTACAATAATTACGGCGATAAAAAGTCGCCCTGAGGCGCGCTGTGCAGTTGACACAGTTTTTACCAAAACGGAGAGGTTAGAGGTCGCGCGTACCGCCCGCGCTAAGAATACAACACGTGAAGGAGGAAGACTACAGTCCCTCTCAAGAGTGACCTTGACAAGACGGGCGCGGGAAGTAACGATGGTAAGGCGTAGCCAGAGGTGCTCCGAGCTCGGAGGTAATGAGGCTTGTCCTCAACATATATACATCCCGGATAAGAAAGGACGGTGTTTTTTTTGCGAGACACAGATTGTTACTTGCATCGCGTCTTACTGCCCGGTTCATGCTTAACGCATTTCAATTAAGATGGTAAAATATTAGAGGAGAAGGTAGACATTTAACGTGAATATACCCGCATTTGTATGAAAAAAATAGAGTGAAACTATTTCGGGAATAACCAAACACCCTCAATATATTAAGCCGGGATTTGAACCCTGAATTTCTCGTTACCAGTAAACCAGTCTAGATAATCACCTTTTGTACACCTAGTCAGTAATCGAACCTTTGATCTCCCGGTCACCGGCAATCCAGTCTAAACGCCCACTATCGCGAACCGCTCGCACCGCACGGATTTTGCCGATGTCCGATGCGGACTAATGGACGCTTACCTTAACACGTGACGCTTTAGAATTTGGATCATTTGTCCACCAATGCAAATTGACTTAGTTCTTTTCTGAACCAACTCAAATAAATGGGATGTCTATGCACTTGAAAAAAAAAACTACCATAGTTTACATTTTGATAATATGTTAAATGAAAATGGGCCTATATTTTTAACTTCGACCTTTTCACTTTATTTTTGACTTTTATGAGACGCGAGCGTTATTGGCCATACCAACAAGCTACTGGGGCTGAAAGGAACTAAATCAATGACTTCTTGCGTTTCTGTAAATTTCTACACAAAAACAATCACCATTGCTATCATAAAGGATAGCGTTACTTAGTTCCTTTCGTTACCAATCGATGTATCTCCATAAAAATTAGCATGAAAAATCTATATCTTGACTTGGTTAATTTTTGCATGCACCGATACACTATATTTAAAAAAAACTTTATAAATAATTATCACATGATAGGAGGAGGTAAACTAGTGTTTCAATTATAAAAACAACTTATCACCGTTTTATATTGAGCAATAAAATAATTCCATTAATGCGATAGATACAAATAAAACACTGCATAAAACCAACCATGATTTTGTCGTAACTTTTTCCAACGACTAATAATTGTTTCAATTAAAAAAGAAATATAAGTTTGCTCTTTAGATATTAATCTCTTTATTTATGTATTTATACATATATAAGAGATTAACGTCTAAAGACCAAACTTCTATTTCTCTTTTATTTTTATAAATATATATATATGTTTTTCAGGCGTTTAGTAAAGCTAAGGATCATTAAAGAATGGGATCATACTTATAGTGAGTGAGCTCTAAATCTCTATGTGTCTCACCTCTTTACGCATCACGTAAAGATCAGAGCACTAATGAACAAGATTTTTCCGTATGCGTTGATACGTCACAGGCCACGGAAATATTAGGTTGTAGCCGACACACAATACTTTTGGACGACCGTATGGGTTAGGCTTTTTTTTTTAATTTGCATTGCGTTCGTACTATACGTATATTCAAACTAAAGTTGTAAGGATGAGGATAGTAGAATGTAGACGAAATGTACCCTCATTTTTGTGGAGGGAAAGAGTGAAAATAATTAGGGTAATAAAATCCCATTGGTGCTGCCAGAGATTCATACCCCAACCTCCACGTTACCGACGAACCAAACCAGACCAGAATAACACCTATGCCCACGTAACCACCAGTGTAAGAGTATTTAATCAACCGTACAAGTTACATGTAGCAAATATGAAAAATAATGCATGGATAGTAACTATAATGACGACGATTCAATAATCGCATATACAGCCTACTTCGGTGGTCAAATAATTTAAGACGTTACTTTTGCAAGAGTCTAGACCGCCGATGACAGATAGATTAAGGTTCAAGTCCCAGTCGGGTGTATTGAGGGTGTTTTTTTCCTTAACGGCTTTAAACTCTCCTTCCACGCAAATGCGAAAACACTTCCTCTAAATTCAGCCTTCCTCATCCCTAACACATAAATATAATTGGTGCAGATTCGTAAAACCCGAACAGTTAGTAATACATGGCGCTAAAAATGTAATTATATATTTAAGTGCTCGCCTCTATTCGTGAGCTCAAACCCAGCCGAGGTCTACGAATTTCTTTTGAGCGATAAAAACCCGTAGTACAACTTCCTTTGGAGGTAAAGTAAGCCCTTTGGTCCCATGTCGATTGTGGCATGTAAAAGAGCCCTAGAAGGTGTGTGAAAATACCTTTCCCGGCAAAATTGGTAGACACTTTCTGTCTCGCTCATATAAATTCAGTGTGTAAAGCAACTAATAGCCATCACACTTTATGAACTCCCCTAGTACATGGAATTCATAACAGATAGTGCAGGCAGCACTAACCAGCGGAAGAGCTGAGTATATGGCTAACGCCGAATGTATAGAAATCACATCAAAACAACTTTCGCGTTGTTGATTTAAGAAAATAGATATAGTCTTGTGAAGGTAAATTTTAATTAAATGTAGTATTAGTTTAAATTTCCGGAGAAAGGTATAAGAGTATTCGAATTATGTCAGAGTATTATTTGTTTAGTCTAAATGAAAATAAACTCAAAACAAGCACGTCATGATACACGGTCAGTTAATTATAAATGATAACTTTAAAAATCATATTAATTAAAGAAGTCCAGGACTTTTTGACGGGAGGTCCAAAATATATAATTTATCACACTACTACGGTTAATAAAATTAAATTTGAAAGATCAGAACACGGATCTCGTGACCCCGGAACACGTAAATCGTGACATTTCATAACGAGAAAAGACGGATTCTATCTAGCCATTTGTAAATATTACCCAACATAAATAAATAACTTAAACTTTGTTTTTCCAAGAGTAATCAACAGGATGTCTAATGTTATTTAATAGATAGATACCATCCCAGTTACTAACATAACACTTGACCATCAAGACGAGGGGGAACGGAGGGGTCATTTTGCCTAAGCTCACCATATCTCCAGGAATTTGGTTAAGGCCGGCCACACACACGTATAGTTTCAACTGACAGTTTGAACTGAACAGTTCAACTGTACAGTTTAACCTCAACGTGTATGGCTATTTCAGTCTCAGTTCAACTCAACTGTACAGCTAAACTGAGACAAATGAAATTTTAATTTTTTTAACTGAAAGGTTCAACTTATTGTTGCGTGTGTGGGGGTTCAACTGTAGAGTTCTCAGTTCAGTATGTGTCAGGAGCAAGTGCGTTTGGTTTTTTGAGTTCTTTTTCGCGGAGTTAAAGATGTCGTGTAATAAACCAAACCCAGTGATTGTAGATTTTATTGCAATTTACCGATCGGAACCTTGCCTGTGGCAAGTAAAGAGCCATGACTATCAATGACCGTACGAAGAAGGATGCTGTATATGGCAAATTGTTAAAGACGCTTTTTCGATTTTTTACTTTTTTGTAGAATTACAAAAAGTAAACCGAAAGCGGCGAAATCGTCCTGTTCCTTCGAATCCATTGTAAAAACTGAAGGATTGAACTGTGCGTGTGTGTGCTTTTACAGTGTACAGTATTCAACTGACAGTTCAAACTGTACGTGTGTGCCCGGCTTAAGGTGACCATCCATCCCGTATTTTACGGGACAGTTCCGTATTTTAGAGTCACGTCCCTTTTTTTTTTAAATACTTTTTACAGGTTCGAGAAAACGCAACCATGCGTCCCGTAAATGTCCCATATTTTAGAAATTACATGGTGTGAATCATTGAAACATCGATATTTTACAATATTTCTCTTTTTGAGTTTATTAAAACATACCAATGATAGGATAATTTTGGTCATAATTTTACATGGACAGCCCTGAGTTTATAATTTAACCGTTGGGCGTTGGGAATCCCCGAATTCTTATTTAATCGCTGTTTACCGCTTTTCACGCACGGGTCAGTCTGCCGACCGAGCGCCCACCGCCGTAATTAAAGTAGCTAACTTTGTCAAAAAGGCTATAAAGGCTATATGTATGTGTATATTTTTACATTAACGCCCAATGGCGAAACATATAGTTAGAACATCAGAGGAAGAATATTATCCGACAGTTCAAAACGTACTTTTTTAAGCAGCGCGTCCGACTACCCATTCGGTTATATCATTAAAACGGTACTATTATTCTTTCATAGGCTATATAATATATACATGATATATATACAAAACATATAAGTATAGCCCTATGTGATGTAAATATATGTATATATAGAGGAAAAAATATGCTTTGTGTGTATGTGTATACATAAATATATACAAACATTACATAGAATAACAAATACGCTTTGTATCTACATAGAGGGTGACCTGGTGTTCTAGGGGTAAGGTGTCGGACTTCTGTGCTGTGGGTCCGGGGTTCAATCCTCGGTCCCGGCACAGATTTATCTGATTGCCAAACCCTTCCTTCACCTCTGACAAGACGTGTATTAATCACAACCTGTGAATGTGAGGAATGCCAGGCCTCCACCGTGGTTCGGATCCCACGTTAAACTGTATGTCCTCCATTTCATCTCACAATCACCCTACCATTACACATTAGCGTAAGTGCGTACAACCCGAACGGGTAGTAAGACGCGGTGCTAGTAATTATATATATATATATATATATATATATATATAGGTCTACACACAAAGCGTATATTTTCCTATTCGGGTTATTTGCAGAGATTCAACTAATTAACCACAGGGCGTAAATGATAATAAGTGTGATATTTTAAGAAACTGGAAAAGCACTCGCCTTGAAAGAAGAATGAAAATTACTAATGCAGACATTTGCCCCAACGTACCCCGCACCCCTTGGTCAGGGTCGATGCACCATCCCCTGACAGATGCATGGCCCATTTGGTTTGTATCTATATTAATAAAATGAAGAGTTTTTCTGTGTCTGTCTGTCTGTCATGAACATTGAGCGATATATACTGTATGCAGAGCTCTGAGATATTAAAATTATTAGTCCCTTTGAATTTTATTTTTTTGATTAATTTTTTTATAACTTATCAAAATTTGGGTTGAAATAAATACACTAAAGATTTTTTCTATCTAATTGAAGCAAAAAAAAAAAGGTTTCCCGGGATAGCCGCGTAATGCATTGCGTGGTTACCCCGGGTAGCCTAATGCTGCTAGTATGAAACAAAAGAATTGTTTTGGAAAGTTGTTTTAAAAACGGTAAGTAGTGGTTCAAGTAAAAATTATATAATAAGGATTTCGAAAGCACAATTTAAAGGAATAATTGTATTCACATATCGCGTGGAAGAAAGAGTGGGAAACCATTTAGGGAAAAACCACTGAAATTTTAACCTCGACCTTCCCATTTCGGGCAAACCAGACTAGACAAGACTGACGTCCAAATCCGTGTGCCCACCAGTGTGGGTTGCTATTATCTGAAACGAACTGTTTCCATATATAATATGAGAAGGCACGAGGTTCGATCAATCATTTATTGCGGTGAAGGTTATGTCATGTGTGAGGATGCGTGAGGACGCATGAAAGACGTGTGAAAAAATTGAAGGCTTACTTACTCAGATACAAACAAGTGTTCACAGTTTAATTGTTATGAGGTCGAAATTAATATTCGAAAATTGGCAACAACAAAATAAACACGAACAGAATCTGAATATCTGGCGAGAAGGCCAAAGCAGCTAGAAAATAATTATAAAGAAAAAGGTCTCGGTTCGATAATGTGGACCGGTGTCATTTTAAAAGTGACGAAGTTCTTGTGACGAAATTATTGTAAGTTTCTACAAATTCAACAGGAATAAAAAATATATATATCTATATAAATATATATACTTATTTGCATTTCTTCGTAGCTACGTGGTTAGACTGGTCGACCAGTAGTTCAAACCAGTGGTTCCCACACTGAGGGTCGCAAGCCGATTTTTTTGTGGGTCACGAAAAGTTTTTGAAATATAATTTTTTTTTATTATTATTTGAAGAAATAAATTGTAGAAAAAAATTGGGGAAGTGAAAAAAAATGAAAAAATAAGGCGTATAATATACGGATGGGTAAAAAAAATGGAAAAAATATAACTTAACCTTTCCCCATTTTTCAAAATCATGTCTCTTATGTCATGTAACTTGTGTCGGGAAAGTTTGTAGATCTAACAATTGGATTCTTGCGTTTCTAAATATTGTGGGTGGCAGTGATCTTATGAACTCTGGTTCGATTCCAGATGGAGCTCACGAAGATAATTAACTATGTGTAAAGTTATTCAGCTATACATTCAGTAAATATCTAAGTGTCATAACCTGATGATTAGTATTTGGCATACTGTTCTAAATTAAGTTAAGTCATGTGATGATATAATCGGCGTGTCTATCGATAAAACAGACCAGATTGTGAGTTTCTAAAAAAAACACATGTTTTCACTATTGGTTGCTTTTGTTGCAGCTTTTTAATAAATTTTGATAAATCATTTTTCCTTTACTTTAATCCTCACATCTCGCAGTAACGTCGTTCAGTGAATCAATTGTTTCATCTACGCTCTAGCATGTGAAGAATACAAAGACGTCAACACTATTAAAAAAAAAGTGTAAGACTAGAAATTGCTACTTGATTAGCTATTCAATGGAAGTTTGACCTACAAAAAACTGACGTATTAATTAATCTTGAAGGGCCCTGTGTTGAAATCTTGTAAATTATAAAACGAAGGACTTTTTAAGATAATGGTTGAACAACGACATTAGTGCTAAGAGTCGTTATTAAACAAGACAGTTGCACATCAACTCAAGGAAGTACTTAATTCGCATTAACGAAGAACAAAACCTTTTTTTTATTTTTTCCTATTCAAAGGAAATGAAATTGTTTTAAATTGTTCATACAGAAAATATAATTACCACGGTAAAGAGATGAAACTTAAAAAAAAAAAAAAACGCATATACTATTTCCATGTCAAGGGCGTACAAAGTAAGCCTATTATTTCCGACCTTGAGGGGAAAAAGCTACGGGAGGACTTCCCTGCGTCGATTATTCCTAGCGCTTTTTTATTTTTAATATTACTATTCTTATTAGTTTTCCCAGCGAGAGCTGTCGGCAAACCTCAAAAGGAGTGGCGGCATCTTTATAAAGATATGGCTCGAACAATGCAATCACTATCATTGGCCAAGCTTCGTGAGAGCCGTAACGATTTAATTATTACCACCATCTGTATTTGGGTCACATCCAGAGATTTTATTAAAGAGCGTATTATGAGAATCTGGCCAGGAAATAGAGCTACTTAAATTCAGTGATGTGGCAAATATAATGTAGCATGTAGTTAACAAATTATAATATTGCAAATATAATGTAGCATTTACTTAAAATCTTAGAATATTGCAAATATAATGTAGCATGTAGTTAACAAATTATAATATTGCAAATATAATGTAGCATTTACTTAACATCTTATAATATTGCAAATATAATGTAGCCTGTACTAAACATATTATATAATATGGCAAATATAATGTAGCACGTACTTAACAAATTATAATATTGAAAATATAATTTAGCATGTACTTAACAAATTATAATATGGCAAATATAATGTAGCATGTACTTAACAAATTATAATATTGCAAATATAAT
>CABFWO010001745.1:60833-87582 GCA_902155825.1 Timema genevievae
GGGGGGGGGGGGGGGGAGGAGCAGAAAAACTGCCAGATTCAGGTGGCCTTGGTTCCGCTATGGAAAACGGCGCACAAGTCGTAATGTCTAAATTATCTTCCTCAGAGGTAAACAGTTTTAACTAGAAGTTTTATTTTTTGTTTTTTGAAGGAATTATTCATTCATACTTATCAAGCTGCATCTTATAAAGGAGGGGATAATCAGTGAGATTAAACTAAGCGAAAAATGTCCCTTGAACCTGACCCGAGAGGCCGAGGTTCGATACATAACCAACTCCATTGTTTATCGAATTAGTCAAGTGGTATCAATACACGTCTATTGAATTAGTCAAATAATGTCAATAAACATCAGTTGAATTATTCAAATTGTATCAATACACTTGTATTGAATTAGTCAAATTTGTAAAGATCCATGTGTATTTAATCTGTATTCAAACTTATGGCCAATTTACTTTTTTTTTAATATGAGAATATACACGCAAATTAAAGACTACACGATTTAACATTTAATATTTGCAAATTTGATTCAAATAACGAGTTTTAAAAAAATTCTTCTTTCCAGAATATACACTTCATTTCTTTATGTTTTTAGAAAGAAGTTCGCAAATTAAAAAATGTGTTATGCTTTGTATGCTATGGTCACAACACAAACCTTGAGATATTCCAATAATTATTATTAGTCCAGTACTTTCATTTTGACTTGCAAAGTCCGGTGTTTGTGGGTAGGAACAAAATAAGTTGTTGAACATGACGAGAAAAAGAGCGAAATTAATGGTTCTGCTAAAAAACTTGATGGGGGAAAAAAACAATACGGATTTCTTGTTGCATCTAGCTAGGTAGCTAAGAGCTGTAATAAATGTCTTCTATTAAAAACAGCCTCCCGAGTTAGTTAGGACGGTGTTACCCTCAGGCAACAAACTCATGATGGACAGCACAGGCCTCGCTAATGGCGTTTTGATTTTAAAACCAAATACAACACGAAAAACTTTTACTTTGTGGCACGCCTACTTAACCTAACTTTTGTGAAAGGCTAATTCTTTATTTTTGTATTATTATTAGTATTATTGTCAAGGAATTTTTTTTTTCTAAGCTCAAGGTGATTACAACTATTAGTGTTCCTCAATTAATATTGCCACATTTCGTTTGGCGCAGCACACCCTCGCAGACAAAAGTAGTGTTCAGGGACTAATAGAGCAGTTAGGTAAGTGAGGATACAGCTAATATACGTTGTTTTGTTTTTTTGTCAAGAACAGTTTATAAGTTGTCTTTTACGTGACCACTAAGTGCTTGAAGAAATTCCTGTTGATGACTCTATTTGATGGTATATAAACGCCCACAAATTGCCTGCTGGAAATACATGTATTATTATATTATGACCACCCCCAGGGAACTGTTTAAGGTGTGGATGTAGGGGACGCGAGAAAATATAAGTGTTTTCACAGTTTTTAGTACAACTTTTATTTTAACAAATTTAATAAAATAATTTTCCAGTATAAACATAGAAATATCTGTTATGAGCATAACGGTATTAGATGACAAACTTTTTAAATGAAGAGGTGACCTGGTGGTCTAGGGGTAAGGTGTCAGACTTCTGTGCTGGGGGTCCGGGGTTCAATCCTCGGTCCCGGCACAGATTTATCTGATTGCCAAACCCTTCCTTCACCTCTGACAAGACGTGTATTAATCACAACTTGTGAATGTGAGGAATGCCAGGCCTCTACCGTGGTTCGGATTCCACGTTAAACTGTAGGTTCTCCATTTCATCTCACAATCACCCTACCATTGCACATTAGCGTAAGTGCGTATAAACCGAACGGGTAGTAAGACGCGGTGCTAATAATAATAATAATAATTTAAATGAAGAGAAAAAAGCTTGTAGTTACATTCCAAGACATCCTTGACAGATATATTCAACAACTGTTGAGGCCAGGTTCTGTGCTGGGGGTCCAGGGTTCAATCCTCGATCCCGGCACAGATTTATCTGATTGCCAAACCATTCCTTCACCTCTGATAAGACGCGTATTAATCACAACTTGTGAATGTGTGGAATGGCAGGCCTCCACCGTGGTTCGGATTCCACGTTAAACTGTAGGTCCTCCATTTCATCACACAATCACCCTACCATTGCACATTAGCGTACGTGCGTATAACTCGAACGGGTAGTAAGACGCAGTGATGATGATAATAATAATAATAATAATAATAATTGTTGAGGTCACCATGGGAAGAAAGTTAAACTTGTGTTTCTACTGAAACAATATTTGATTTCTTTGGACCAAATATATGTTTGATACAAAAACCAAAATACTGCCCTTTTATCGCGTCCCCTACAGCCACACCTTAAGGCGGCCACCTCGGTCGGTGAGAAAGAATCAATCGCTGTCAGGCTACACGGTTTAAAATACAATGGTGTGTGTTGTTTCCTAGAACGACTTCTCTATTATATTTAAGCTTATACTCCCTTTCGCCCTTCGTTTAACTTTTGTCATGTCAATAAGGAGGGGAAAGAAAACTACGAAACTTTTTATCTCTAGGTAAAGAGGAAAGCGCGCTTCTTGTTCTCAAACATATTATAATTTTCTGTTGCGAGACTATCAAAAAATCACTATAGCCCCGTTGGAATCTTTCGACTTTATTTTGGCGTTGGCCATATTTTGAAATAATGTATAGTAGAATTACATTAGAGCTAAATGCCTGAGCGTCAATTTCCCTCTTAATGAGGGTCTAAGACTGGCTCTGTGAGAGCCATCAACCACACGTCTTGAGAGCTCTGATTCGATTCTGGATGATGATGTTGGAGATATTTATTAATGATATTGGTATTCTTCTTGCATGTCTATTAGTTAATATCAGGTGAACTACTCTAGATTAAGTTGGTTTGTAGTTCTTGTGTTAGTGTGTGTATAGAAATCGTAAGTTAAAAAGTATCACAAAAATCAATCTTTACTCTAACTATATAAATATATCACACTAGAGCCTAAGCATGATATTTAGTGTTAAGAATAGTATTTTTCGGGTCCCTTTTTATGTGAAAGATTGATGAATTTGGCCCCATCAATTCAACTAGAAGGAATTGTAATCATCTGTATTGAAGATTTCATAGTACATAAATATTAATAATTGTAAATTAATACAATAAATTACCAGCAGACTTCCGTTCAGTATAAGTCTAGGTGAACGTTAGCTTCTCCTTACGCTATATCCAAGATAGAATTAATTCTTAATAAGAGGGTAAGCAAGCATTTCCCTATCTACAAAGTAAGTACAATCTCTATATAAACTTCCATCGCTTCGTCTGTTTCTGTTCTTAGCTCATTGTTTAGCCTCATATATTCTTATTTGTTGACGGTTTTCTATTCCCTTCTTTCTTCCATTTTGTGAAGCATTTCTGGTGTTACTCAGGGCTTTTGTGCAGTCCTCTTCCCTTTTCCAAAATTGTCATTTAGCACCTTAAGAAACTATCGCTTCTTAATTTGTCTAATTGCCACCTCGATTTTCTCTCGCTCATCTTCTTGATCCTCTTCAGTCTTGTTTAAATGTACGCCGCCCTCAGGCTGTGGCCCGAATCGATGGCAATGTCTTCACATCCTTCACTCTATTCCTGAACTTCTGTGAACTCTCTTAAAACAATATATTTTAATAGCGAATGACTTGTTTCTCCAAGAATAGAAGAAGAACATGTGTCAACAAAAGTCCCGAGAAAGTAAGTAGGCGCATCAGTATAAATAACACCAAATTATTTATTGGTTGTTTAACAGTGGTGACTAGAATAAATTGCAACTATTTATTAGTAGGAGAGAAAAACAAAAATGTGACATGTATAAACAATAATATGAAAGCTATTTGTTTTCATAAACGATGATTCGTGGTGTGAAATAAATATGTAATCTATTTTGCCACTCAAAATAAAGGGTACACTTTATTTTTCATAAGAAAGGGCTTATAAAAAATACATATTTTTTTGCGGCCAAGAATGATAACATTTTACTATTTAATTAGTGTTAGTTTATAGGTATTGATAATATCTATCAAAAATGACACACATGACTTAACAAATGAACACATGAAAGTTAGTATAGTAACTTTTCTAGCCCTAAGATAAAGCCCTTGCTATGAAAATTGGATTATAGCTTCTGATGAATATAGCTTATGTTTTGACACATAATATATTAAAACCCTAAAAATGTTACATTAGTGAATCAGTTATTTTGGGGAGGATTTCATTATGAATTCAATTAGTATACATTTTAAATTTATCTGAAGCCATCAAAATAGTCCCATTTAACGGGAATACAAAATATTAGTTTAGAACGTTATTTCGCTGTTGCGCAACCATATGGATTATGGTACAGCAAATAGATAAGCCAGTTTTATTTTCTCCAGAAATATTTTTCTTAGCACCGTGTTTTACTACCTGTTCAGGTTATATGCAAATGTACTTATTACGTTAGTGAGATAGGGGATGAGGAGGGTTGAATTTAGAGGAAGTGCACCCACATTTGCGTGGAGAGTGGACAACCAATTTTACCTGTACACCCAAACGGGATTCGAACTCCGATCTCCCTGTCATCGGCAGTTTAGTTTAAAACGACAGTGACGACTTAGACCATGCGGCCACACCGAAGCAGGTAGGAATAAATTTAAATACTAAAATGTATGCTATAAATATGTGTGTACGCTAAGATATTGAATATAATTTAAATGTGGACTTAAGTACCAAAAAAAGAGTGGCCCAATAAAAAAGTATCTGATATTTTACAAAGAATTAAGATGGAAAATTACATTCTATAGATCAGTTGTTGAAACAAGGAAACTTAAAAAGTATAAGGTTGAATCATAATATTTATGTGATTTTTTTTATAAAAAGCTCAATTATATCCTATACCCTACTTGCCAGTCTATTATGTAAGTGCAGCAAAACAGGTTGGAAAATGAAGGACATCTGAAGGTAATAGGTGTACAGGCGCATTTAACTACTGACTCTTATTTATTTATTTATTTAATTGAGGTATTTAACGTACTTTCTGAACCGACTAATTAAATCAGCACATGACTTATAAATTAACTTAAATCTGAACCCGGGACCCTTATATTAGTATATAGACACGCTATCAACTAGGCTAAGGTGGTCCAGTATTACCCGTGTAATTTCTAAACACACAAATTATATCAACGAACAGCTTACAAACTAATTTTACATAAGACATCAAACCTGATATTACATACCTAGCCCTAGCGTTTAGACTAAATAAATAGAAAGATGAATAAGCATGCAATTAATTAATATATATACATTGGCGCACCCAGAGGAAGCAATGACTCTAGCTATTTGTTCAAAATGGGTATTTGTTAAGATTTTTACATTATAAATAGCAGACCGCATATATATGTTTTCCTTTAAAAAAATCATTAAATAGTAGTTTACTGATGACTGATTTTGGAAAGAAGCTATAACGATTTTGTTTGAAATTGGATTTTGGAGACTATTTTCCATAATAATAAATTGTGTGTGTTGGTCTATTTTAATAAATTAATTTAAAGGTTGTTTACTTATGACACATTTTAGAAAATTTGTAATATTTCAAAAATGGCCTATTCGAATAATTTCAAAATGGGTATCTAGGAATAATTTTCATAATAAATAATAATACTGTATATTTTTATTTTTATAAATATAAATCATTTAAGGGTAGTTGAATAAATAACATTTTTTAAATTTTCTTCACAGGCTTACACTATATTAGGAAATTAGAAAGATTGTGTTGTAACATTTATTTTAATCGTGTCTTAAGTGCCCGTTCAGGTTATAAACATACATTAATTACCTTAAAGCCATAGTGATAAGAAAGGTATAATTTTAGAGGAAACGTACCTGCATTTATGTAGAGGGAGAGGGGAAAGCCATTTAGGAAAAATAATCCTGTGTTCGAACTCCAAGCACCTCATCACCGGAATCCAGTATAGTAAGAAGTTGGCGCTTTAGAGCATGCGACCCTCAATACGAGCGTAGTTATCTAATTTATAAATCCGTCCAAACAGTTCTAGTCTTTGAAATAAAACTGATTCCTAAACATATTACTACATTTTCTCCATCCTTTTTTCATGAAACAATAATTAGTATCTAAATTTGGAACATTTTGAGATATGGGGTCAACTCCCCCCTCCAAAAAATGCATAGTATTTCTTTGTATGCACACAAAAAACAGGCCCCCTTTCCTTACATAAAGTAAATTCTGGGTGGACCACTGTGTGTGTGTGTGTGTGTGTGTGTGTGTGTGTGTGTGTACGTTTATATATATATATTTGATCTCCCCAACATTCGCAGTCCAGTATATTGCCATAATGATACCTTAAACCATGCGGCCACCGAAGCGAGTATTTTCTCAATTAATAAATCTAAGAAGGTGGGGATGAGGAAGTTATAGTTTAGAGGAAATTTACCATTATTATATATATATTATTTTATATATATATATAATATTGTCCATCAGCACCCGGAATCAAATCAGACTCTAATATACCTACGATCGACCGCTTTGTAGAGCGTTTCATATTTAAATTTAAGTACAGTCGCTTATGAACACTTATCATCTCTTTCTAACTCATTAGTTTCACCGTTAAGACGGGTTTAATCGGGGCAAGTAAGGAGGCAAGTCAAGCCAGCAGGCTACTTGCGTCAAACTACTTGTCTCACAATCATCATCATCATGTCATCAATCTTGCGATTGGTTTGCTTCGGCTTTCCACATTTGCTTATTATCTCATGTGAACGACTAATAATTATTTACTATTAGAGGTAAGGAGCCGTCCTTAAATTACTTAAGGGTTTTGGTTTTTTCTTACTTTTCTTACTAAGGGGGGAGATTGGGGTCATAATCCATCTTACGTAAGGTTTTTTATAAATCAATGTTTATGGTGAGACAAAATCTAAATAAAATAATACAAAAATTGGCAGAAAATTCTGAAATGTTTCATTTTCATTTATTGATCAACCCCACTTTAATCACTAATTTTCCTAGAATAGAACTAGAATATCACTCGCTTTATTACCAATCCTTATGTCTAAAAATAATTAATTTAACTATTAAAATAATCTAATTTATCAAATTGTAAGAAATTACGTAAGAAAGAAGGGATGGAAAATCTTACGATCTCTTACGTGATTGAAGGGGAAGGAGGTGAAAATCATGATAGAAAAATGTCTTACATAATTTAAGGATGACCCCTAAAATAGGATGCATCTAGCGAAGTAAAAGGCCGTCATTAAATTAAGGCATTTTTTAAAATGATTTTTGACACCCCTGTCTCTCCATGAAGGGGATCGCAAATTTTTCCGCCAACCCTTCCCCCTCCCTCTCCTCTATCTTTTGTAATCTCTTACGATTTAGTAAACTCGATTATTTTAATATTTTTTTAATTATTATTATTACTAGGTCTATTATGATTAAAACGAAAAGTCAGTTGTATTGTGTTTTGTAACTACCTTTGTGCAAAATATGAAATCTATATTTCAATAATAATATGTCTATAAAAAACAAAAATTACTGATTAAAGTGGGGTTGGTCAATAAATAAAAATAAAACATTTCAAAATTCTTTGAAAAAAAAATTAATTCACCATAAACATTGATTAAAAAACCTTAGGTAAGAAGGATCTGACCTCTCCCCTTTATTTGTAAGTAAATACGATTCCCTTACCCTCTTTCCCCAAACACACAACTTAAGGAAGGCCCCCCTAGCTAGCAAAGCAAATAGAGAAATGTATTTTCGATCGCAAATTGCCTTCCCCCACCGCGCAAATACTCGTTATTTCACAGTCAAGCTGCCAGTTTACTTTCGAACAGGTTGTAATCACTTGCGGGCAGAGAGCGCACGAGTGGATTACTGTCCGTGTTCCGTGTGGTGTTCCTTGCCTTCATCATATCGTTAGTGTGAACAACTGGAGTGACATAAAATACTTGTATGTGTGTGTGTGTACAGCACTTGAATGTGATACGTCCTCACGACAAAAAAAAAACTACCAGGTAGCCTGATCAGTACCTCACTTGACTAGCAACGTGTAAACCCGTCTTTAGCGTTTTATTTTTTATTCCCACACACTGGAATTGCCAGTTCGTAGCTTTAAGACTTAACATTTGTATTCCAATAAAATATATATGCTAAATTATGTAGAGAGGCAGTAGGTGGTGACAGCTAATCAGTGGCGGCGAGTGATATTTATTTTTGGTGGGGCCAGGTCAAAAAGCTTACCGGTAATAATATTTACTTTGTCTCGACACCTCGGAGAGAAAGTATTGTGATCGTCAAAATAAAAATTGAGCTCGAGATTTTGATAAATGTCAACGTTTCATGACCTCCTAAAACAAAACAAAAAAGTTGTTTTCGCAATGCCGTCTGTTTGTACACCTCGGGCTAGAGCCTATTTGGCTGAAACTTGATATCTGGGACTTCCATATAGCTAGGTTCAGGTAGCAACCCATCCCCCTCTTCATACATTCCTATCTCCCAAAGAGCTTATGCATACTGCCCATTACGATTACAACAGTGAGTCGTCTAACAACTGTACATTTGGAAGTGCTTTTATCACTGAGCATTGGCACTAGCGAACCCCAGTGTTGATGGACTCAACCTGGCTCAAGGAGCGCAGCTAAACTTCGTTAAGACTTAGGATCTGGTGTATACTTGTCTGTGGCTTAGTATTAGGAACAAGTCCCGGGGTGATTCAGTTGGTAGAACAGTGGCGCGTTCAGGACTTGATACAAGTCCCGGGGTGATTCAGTTGGTGGAACAGTGGCGCGTTCAGGACCTGATACAAGTCCCGGGGTGGTTCAGTTGGTGGAACAGTGGCGCGTTCAGGACCATGATACAAGTCCCGGGGTGGTTCAGTTGGTGGAACAGTGGCGCGTTAAACTAAAGTACCACGAGGTTCGAATTCTTACTGGGCACATTGAGCATTACGTAAGCTTTTTTCTGTGCTCTACTTTTTTTATATTCGTTATGATTATTAGTAAAGACGAGGAGGAACTGTGCTTACATCTGCGTGGACTGTGGACTTATGGAGAAATACCTCAGTTCACTTGGATGAAATTTGAACCTCGACCTCCCAATCACTAGGAAAATATACGAGACTGAAGCCTTTTCGGCGTGCCCATAGATGCGGGAAATAATTATTACAACCTATAAAATACCTAAACTATTTAACCAAAGGCAAGATTATGAAACACGTATGTTTAAAAAAAACAAATTATAAACATTCATGTGTGTAGAGTAAAAAAAATCATATTGAGGAAGTGCCATTCACTGTGCAACAGGTCGGGACCAAACCCAAGGTCTTTCAAGTCAAGAGTATAGAGTTTTAACCGCTCATCTAATCTCAACGCTCACACAGAATTCATGTTTTACATAACGCAGTTGTATGTCATTGGTTGCTGGCTCATCCGAAGAAGGCCGCATCTGTTGAAGTAATTTATTTGGCGTGGACTACCGTCAGGGCGTCTCATGTGCGAATAGCCCGTTTGTGTTGCTAGCTCTGTTTAATGGAGTGATCCCCACTCACTGTTCTGAGGGTCCTTGCTTCAATCATCCGGGGATGAGTATTATATTTTATGAATGTGTAATGCACAGCGTCAGGGATTTTCGCAACTTTTTATTAGCCTTTTTTTTAGCAACTCTTTTACTATCCGTTCGGGTTGTACGTCTAAGTACTAATTACTCTAATGTGTTAGGAATTAGGAAGATTGTATTCAGAGGAAGTGTACTCACATTTGCGTGGGGAAGAGTGGAATTTTTTTAGGAAAACCATCCTTAGTACACCCTACCTGAATCAAACTTTGATCTCCCCAACATTCGCAGCCCAGTATATTGCCATGATACCTTAAACCATGCGGCCACCGAAGCGAGTATTTTCTCAATTAATAATTCTAAGAAGGTGGGGATGAGGAAGTTATAGTTTAGAGGAAATTTACCATTATTTTCATGGGGGAAGAATGAGGAAATACCTATGAATAACCACCTTAATTTTCGTATCCTCGACCGAGATTCGAGCTCCAACCTCTCCGTTACTCCCAAATCAGACTAGATAAGCTTGACGTTTAGTCCGCATTCTCACCAATAGGAATGAGTTATATTAAAACCGGCGGAAAAACTTTCAATTATAAATGTTTATTTTATGTCTTTATATAGTCTGGTCGCCTTAAAAAGAGCCTCATCTTACAGTTCATAAATTCACTGAATCTACTTTCACGACATGCGATAAGCCGTGTGTTCTGCAGATGGTCTCATTTTCAACAGCTGCAAGATCAATATTGACAAGTGTACTTTTAAAATGTTGCAGACTCTAAATTGTATTTTTTTTAAATCATTTATCTTTAAATAAAAAGATTTTTTTATTTCAACCGCGTCTCGGAACCCGTTCGTGTTACAGGCCTAGGTCACAGACAAATAATATACCCAGACACTAAGCCTCCAGGTTAAAATGGTTGCGCTCCTTTTGACAGCTTGAGTCCTTCACCACTAGGATCGCTGCGGTTAGTCCTATCATCAGCCAGCAGTGACACTAGCGAAGCCCAGTGTTGAAGGACTCAAGCTGGCAAAAGGAGCGCAGCGAAACCCCCGTAAGGTTGGGAGTCTGTTTATTACTTGTCTGTGGCCTCGGCATATATACCACATTTTCGTGAAGGGAGAGAGTGGGAAGCCATTTAATTAAAATAACCCTTGGTCACAGACAAGTCTGTGTGCCCTCGGTACATCTGGTCAGGATCCAAAACCTGATCTTCCAATAACCTGCAAACCAGAATAAATGAGCTTGGCATTTAGACCAAGTGGTTAAAAGGTTTCTCCAGGCTTAACACAAAAAAAGACATATATGGCCTACCTCCGAAAGTTTGGTTAAATGTATTATTATTATTATTATTATTATTATTATTATTATTATTATTATTATTATAAGATATTTTGAGGGTTAAACTCTCGTCCGCCCAAAAGTATTATATTTGTATTCTTATTCAATGGCTAAGCTAAAGTTTGAATTTCATAAAAAGACTCTTATTAGAAAAGTGAAAACTCATTTTACCACAATGGCGGAAATAAAAATGTTACAATTGTATTTACATTCTTAGTCCGTTTAATTAGTTATTTAAATATAAATTTCAATCAATGCTGGTGGTCAAAATTGGTATTCCTATAAAAATCAAGGTTTAGAATCTTAGAGGAGTCATATAACATTCATAGCCTCTACAACCTCAATTTTGTGCCGAACAACTTACCATTTATTAACGATGGATTTAATGTTCAAACGAATTCCTTGCTGGGTGGAATTCCCCCCGAATCACCGCAAGCAGTGTACCCCATTCCCCTAAAATATAATTTCCTGGTACGGCCCAGATAACGCCTAGACGTTCTTGACCACTACCACGGCTCTTTTGACCTAAAAAGGACTTCTGTGTAAATACTTGGATATAGGTCTACATTAGCTCACGACGGTCGCCCCAATCCCACTCCACGGTTGAAGACATGTGAGAAATACAAGATGGCTGCCGGCACAAGTGCACCACATACTGGGATGTGATAAGGTCTACGACGTCGGAGGTGGTCGGCCCATAAAACGTCATCCAGGCCATCAAGCAGAGAGCGCTAAACCGCAAATCTGTGGGAGAGAGGGGGGGGGGGTTTACTTCCAATGCGGTGAACATTTACAGACGTGACGGACAGAAGGTCAACTTCCTTCCTTGTTGATAACAGTCTATCGGTTGGAAGGGTCCGTATAGGACGGGTTTCATTATCAGACACGTACTCACTATTCAAAGGTCTAAAGAATAGTAGCCTTCGGCCCATTATTGCACCGGACTGCATTGCATACCACAGCGGTTACCATTCGACCTAGAAAATGAAGAAAACAACCTCTAAACACAACTTGGTTTGAATCTCGATGTGCTAATCTTTTTTGTTTAATAGTACTTCAAACGGTCTAAAGATTTACTCTCGCAAAAGACTCCCGATGACGTGGAGATCAGGATTTGAATTCCAGCCGGTACTGAGGGTGGTTTATAGCTAGATAGTTTTCCACTTTCCCTCCACGTAAACACGTGTACAATTCCCCTAAATTCAATCTCTCCCATCCCTAGAACATTAGCGAAGGAAGTACATATACGTACGGTATATAATCTGAACGCGTAGTAAAACGCAGTGTATGAAAATAAATAGTTCTACATAGAGATGAACATTTTCCGGTAAAAGTATCAGATCAGTGAATCACATTAAAAGCGCCTAAGGTTTGCCAACCTTTTTTAACCCACGGCACACTGAACAAGGCGCTAAAATTGTAACGGCACATCATCAATTTTTAAGGAGAGATTTTATTAAAGTAACATAAATTAAGATGATGTTATTTTTTAAATAAGGTTGATCATAATATAAAAAGATACAATTTTACCACCCAACTTTTATGATTGCTTTTTTTTTTGTTATCTTCCCCAAACTACCGCGGTCCGTTGACGCTTCAAGGCACACCAATGTGCCGGGAGGCACAGGTTGAAAAATGCTGGCCTAAAAGATATAATTGATATTCAAAGAGGTGTTGATTAAATCATTGAAGTCATGACATATCTGATTTAAGGAAGACGAGACGTTACTAGTTTCGTATTCAGCCACCAAGCACTATAGCCTTTAAGTGAGTGTGAGAAGAAAACAGGAATTGCTTAATTGTTTCTCAATTAACAAAGTTTCTGAATTTAAGGTGGGGATGTAGGGAACTCAAAAAACAAAGGACAGTGATTTTTCAGCTTTTATAGCAAAACAATTTTGGTGATGCACACAATTGTTGAATATCCGTCATGAGTATAGCGGGCATTAGATGACAAACTTTTTAAATTAAGGGGAAAAGTTGTCAATAAATTCCAAGACACCCTTGACAGATATTCAACAACTGTTGATATCATTATGTTAAGTAAATTAAACTCTATGTTTGTACTGGAGTAACATTCGATTTCTTTTGACAAAAAAAAGTTTTGATGTAAGGAATGAAAAAAATACTGACCTTACTTCGCATTTCCTACAATCCCACCTTAGGTCCTGAAGTGGAAACTTTATAATCCATTTCGTTAGTTCCATTTACATAATTAGAAAAATGTTAGGTAAAAGTGAAGCGAAGTTTTCCAAAACGGAAAATTAACTATCTCACATATCTATCTATATAAGAGCAATACAAAAGCCAACTCTAAGCACATCCTGGTTTGAATCTAATCAGGTGATTTCTTATTTATAGTGCGACGTGTCTTAATGACAGTCCAAGCTAGTCAAAAACGATTAGTTTTTTTAATGATTACGTTTAATTAACACTGGTTAATTTAAGAGATAAGGACGAAATATGTACTTGTTTATAAGTGCACCCACATTAGCACGTATAGGGCATGTAAAAAAACCTATGATAAATCACATGGGGTGATTTTGGAAAACTTTGTTCTAGACTAGTAAATGAAAAAGTATGTACGATTATGGCGTAACCCTCCTCGGTGGCGTAGTTAGCTAACGCGCTAGTTTCGTGTTGAGCTAGACTACCGAGGACGGGGAGATTGAGGTTCGAATCTCACTCGGGTGAACTGGGGGTGGTTTCCCCTAAATGGTTTTCCACTCTCCCTCCATGCAATTGTGGTTTCACTTCCTCTATATTCCACCTTCCCAAATTCCTAACCCATTAGCGTAATTAGTACTTAAGCATATAAACCGAACGGGTAATAAGACGCGGTGCTAAGTATTACTATTAATATTATTAGATTATAGTGTACCGTTATTTTTTTGTGGGGGAGGTGTTATGTTACCAATGTATTGGCTTGCTTTTGGCGTCAGCGACCAATTTAATTCAAGAAATCTATGTAAAGAAGATTAATTGAAAAAAATGGTGCTAGCATTTGCCTGTAGAGGGAATGAGAAATTACGTTTTAAGACGGTTGAACCAACCCTAGTACAACCAAAAGACTATTAAGCTAATCTTTATTTGCGAGACTTTCAAAGATAGATATATTAATTTTTCTTTTTCTTTTGGCAAGTGTGTATTTGTTCTGGTGTTGACCTTCAACACCGCCCGCAGGACTAGACAAAACAATAGTGACTGTCTCTCAGCGATTCAGCAGTTACGTATGTGTATATAAGCTTTGCTGCTGATCATTTATCCGAGTTTAAATAACAATACCACCATCTAACAAAACAAATGTCATCGAAGATTTAATATAAGCTGAGTAAACAAATCTACATTCACTATTTGAGGTAATTGATGAGCACTTTCTGAACCGAATGACTTTATTCTTGAACAAACACACCAAGCTTTTCCAGCTGTCCATTCATCAATGTGAAAGGCGATGCATCAATTTCCTCAATGATAGACATTTTAGGTCGACCTTGGTAGTTTGGGGTAAAGTGCTCGCCTCATAGACTTTTGTTCGTGGGTTACTGAGCTGAGGTAAATGGATTTTTCTTGAGCGATAAAAATCCGTAGATCAACTTCTTTCGGAGGGTAAGTAAAACTGTTGATCCCATGACGAATGTGGCATGTAAAAGAACCCTGAAATGTATGTTAAAATACCTTTTCAGCAAAATCGGTAGGTTCTTTCACGCTCGCTTACAGGAATTCAGCGAAGAAGGCAACACTTCCTGAACTCCCCTAGTACATGGGATTTCTACCAGATGGAGTAAGCAGCACTAACCAACCAAAGGGCTGATCGCGTGCCCGGTTCCGGATGGATAAAAATTACATCAAGCGAACCTTCACGTTGTTGACTCAAGAATAATTAGAAACAAATATTTTAGCCACGCCAGGATTCGATCCCGGAACCTTTAGCTCGGTAATTTGTAAACATACGCGCTACCAAGTGATCAAACGTGCCGGGCATTAAATATATAGCTTGTATGAACACGAGTTGTTGTAAACACACAATCTCTCATAGATTAACTATGTATTATTATTATTATTATTATTATTAGCACCGCGTCTTACTACCCGTTCGGGTTATACGCACTTACGCTAATGTGTAATGGTAGGGTGATTGTGAGATGAAATGGAGGACCTACAGTTTAACGTGGAATCCGAACCACGGTGGAGGCCTGGCATTCCTCACATTCACAAGTTGTGATTAATACACATCTTGTCAGAGGTGAAGGAAGGGTTTGGCAATCAGATAAATCTGTGCCGGGACCGAGGATTGAACCCCAGACCCTCAGCACCGAGGTCTGACACCTTACCCCTAGACCACCAGGTCACCCATTAACTATGTAACTTTTTAAAGGTTATTACAACCCACACCAGTGACTGTGCGGTTTAATATGTCAATCTCGCGATTTAATAGATTGCCACCCGCCTCGGTGGCGTAGTTGGCTAACGCGCTAGTCGTGTTGAGCTCAACAGCCGAGGACGGGGAGATCAAGGTTCGAATCTCGGGCGGGTGAGCTGGGGGTGGTTTTTCCTAGATGGTTTTCCACTCTCCCTCCACGCAAATGCGGGTTCACTTCCTCTAAATTCAACCCTCTCAATTCCTAATCCATTAGAGTAATTAGTACTTAAGCGTATAACCCGAACGGGTAGTAAGACGCGGTGCTAAATATTATTATTATTATTATTATTATTATTATTATTATTATTATTATTATTATTAATAGATTGCCTGTGACGGGAGAGGTCTAGGTTCGAATCTCTGGCTGTTGCATTGGGTGTGCTTAAACTTCATCTTCTCTCCTGCCAAACAGAGTGAGTTCTCTCTATGCTAACTTTCTCATCCTTATCCCTTAAATAAAGTATTATTATTATTATTATTACTAGCACCACGTCTTACTACCCGTTTGGGATGTACGCATTTACGCTAATGTGTAATGGTAGGGTGATTGTAAGATGAAATGGAGGACCTACAGTTTAACGTGGGATCCGAACTACGGTGGAGGCCTGGCATTCCTCACATTCACAAGTTGAGATTAATACACGTCTTGTCAGAGGTGAAGGAAGGGTTTGGTAATCAGAATAAATCTGTGCCGGGACCGAGGATTGAGCCCCGGACCCCAGCACAGATGTCGAACCAACACCTTTACCCCTAGACCGCCAGGTCATCATTCTTAAATAAAGTAATTAATAATTTTTGTGATAAAAGTAGCAAGTTAGTTGTGCACCAACGAGAGAAGAGGGGGAAAGGAGTGGGTTAGTACCTTTTTTTAATGCATGCTCCTTAACATACTATCTAGACAAAAAAAATATATATATATATAATGTTGTAACGTGAATGTTGAAAAACAAAGTTTATTAAGCCCTACCTAACTACTACATAAGTGTACACATCAGTGTGAGGAAAACTTTTTACTGTACCAAAGAAAACTACACAGGCTACCATTCAAGTGTTAGTGAATTTATAAAAGTGTACAAAACAACAATACAAAAATTGTGAAAAAAATTTCAAAATTCAATTAAGTTCAAAAAAATTTCACTAGATGTTTATTTTTCAGCTTTGAAAATAGTTCACCCAAACAGAGTTCATTGCAATACTTGGCAAAGTATATTTTCAGCCAGCATATTCTAGCTTGGAGTGTATTTGGTAATAGCCACTCTCATGCAGTCGTTTAAATGTTTATCAGTTAATTATGCCCTGTACTTTGATTTAAACTAATTTCATGGTTGAAACCCCTGATTCGCTTAAGTAGGTAGAACAAAAACATACACTCACCTTTAATAATATGTGTTTTAGAATAGGGTACTGGTCAGGCAGGACTAAATTCCAGAAGTTATCATCATTCACTCTAATTTTCAATGAGAGATGACCTGGCGGGTATTTTAAACGTTTGCGCGCGCAACATGTTGCCTGCAAACTACGGGTTGGGAAGGCACGATCTAAACCTAACAAGTCAATAATAGGCACTAAAGAGAGCTATAAAAAAAAAGTTAATGTACCCCTACACTGAAAGCGAATGGAACCCGCCAACCTTAGTTGTACCAAAGGTTGCATAATCATTCGTTACTAACCGGCAGTAATGGGCAACCCTGGATCAAGGTTATAACAATGCTATCACGCAGGGCTCTACAAAGTTGGGTTTAAAGATTGATAATTATTTTATATTAAATGGTGAGAAGTGAATTTTCGACAACCGAGAGAGACAAACGGTTTATAAAATAATTTATTTTTCGCCGTCAGGTCTATCTGCATGGTTAAAGTAATGTGTTAGATATGAGGAAGGAAGAATTTAGAGGAAATAAAGCGGCATTTTCGTAGTAAGGGATTGGATAAGATCACCCTCAGTACTGGTATTTAGAAGATTAGTCTTGGTCAAGTGTAGAGATATGTTTGTTCAATATTTTTTTTTGTCTAGTAATTTAAAATAGGCCTGAATTTTTAAAATGTTCTGACGCGCATTGCACTATGCCGCTGTTGGCGAGGAATCGAGACTCAAATCTCTAATGGGTGCTCTGGAGGGCAAAGGGGTTTTAATCTCAAATGGGTGCTCTGGCGGAGAGGGGTATGAATCTCAAATGGGTGCTCTGGCGGAGAGGGGTTTGAATCTCAGATGGGTGCTCTGGGAAGAAAGGGTTTAGAATCTCGAATGGGTGCTCTAGGAGAAAGGGGTTTGAATCTCAAATGGCTGCTCTAGAGGAGAGGGGTTTGAATCTCAAATGGGTGCTCTGGGGGGAAAGGGTTTTGAATCTCAAATGGGTGCTCTGGGGGAAAGGGGTTTGAATCTTAAATGGGTGGTCTGGGAGAAAGGGGTTTGAATTTGAAATGGGGTCTCGGGGGGGGGAGGGGTTTGAATCTCAAAGGGGTGCTCTGGGGGGAAAGGGTTTTGAATCTCAAATGGGTGCTCTAGGAGAAAGGGGTTTGAATCTTAAATGGGTGGTCTGGGAGAAAGGGGTTTTAATCTCAAATAGGTGTTCTGGGGGATAGGGGTTTGAATCTCAAATGGGCTCTCTGGGGGAAAAAGAGGTTTTAATCTAAAATGGGTGCCTTGGGAGGAAGGGGGTTTGGAGTTTGAATCTCAACTAAGTGCTCTGGAGTTTGGAGGAAAGGAGTTTGGGGTTCGAATGTCGGCCGGATGCACTGGGGTGTTTCACACATGAAGTATCAACTTCTAGCTGGGTGTACTGAGGGTTAATAAATGATCGCCCACTCTTCCTTCACGCAAATGCTGGTACATTTCCTTTGAATTATACTTTCCTTATCCTTACCCCGTTAGAGTAATGTATGCGGATAGCCCGGATGGGTGGTGAGACGTGGGAGGAATAAAAGAATAAAGCTGTTAAGTAGCTCTTGTGTTAAATAGTACCAGTTAAAAAACCAAAGCCCAGCATTCTCTCTTCCCCTCCAAATAGGCAACTCGACTGTCATGGAAATGAGGACGCTTCCGCCCGTAATTTTACATTTCAATGTAAACATTGAACACATTGCTGGCAATCCACATACGATGGGTTCTTTCACGTATGTTTTAGTTGTGTTTTTTTATATACGGACACACTGTACGAATAAAATATAGACCCGATGAAAGCGGACAATGTGAACAGTCTGATTCAGATAGGAAGACACTCTAATGGCCGTTATAAACGTTACTTAAACCATTTTAAAGTTTTTATGCGTCAAATCATGTGCTCTACAGCTATAGCTTTTGATAATATTATCAATATCTTAAAATAACACCAAAATATAAAAAATTGTTATCAATATTGTTGTCGGTTGGTAAAATATATGTTTGTATTTTTCTTAAAGGCTCTTCATGTTAAAATTGGACTCCACTCGACCATGGGAAACGGATAGATGTAAAAATTAATATATTAAGCCAAGTCAAATAAATTTTATTGGTTGACTTTATCAAGTCATGAGAAACCCGATCATGCATTTAAAAAGTTTTTTTTAGTAAAAAATTAAAAATTTAATTTGTTGGAGATACTATTGCGTTTTACGATGGACTATTACACTTTATGATAAGTTTTATTTAAACATTTTCCAAACAACGTTTTGATATTCTTTGAGAAACTATCTACAAATTATTTCTGTTACCAAACTGTTTGAATGAGGAATGTGTAGTGTTTTTTGTTGCTGTTTTATATCGAGGTCTTGCAGTCTTTTTTTACAATATTTTTATTGTTCTCGTGTAGTGACAGAAATGATTTATTGCTTAACTACATAGTAATGAACCGGTTAGCAAATATTATTTTTTCGTGTGAGAACATTTTAAAACGTAAACAAAGATAAAATAAAGTTTACAGTTATTCGCTTTAAAGAAATGTAAACCGGTCCAAAAAAAGTGTAGTATTGTGCTGTGATTACAGAATTTTGGTCGTGTTGACAAATTAAATATTGTTATTATTTTTTTTAGATCTTTGTAACTCAATAAGTAAAGATGTTTGACTAGAGGTTTAGACCCCGGTGATTAAGATTATATCACGGTGGCAAACATTAGATCCCAGTGGCTAATATTGTATACGGGTGGCCAGATTATATCACGGTGGCTAATATTAGATCCCAGTGGCTAATATTGTATACGGTTGGCAAGATTATATTACGGTGGCTAATATTAGATCTCGATGGCTAATATTGTATACGGGTGGCAAGATTATATCACGGTGGCTAATATTAGATCCCAGTGGCTAATATTGTATACGGGTGGCACGATTATATTACGGTGGCTAATATTAGATCTCGATGGCTAAAATTGTATACGGGTGGCAAGATTATATCACGGTGGCTAATATTAGATTCCAGTGGCTAATATTTTATACGGGTGGCAAGATTATATCACGGTGGCTAATATTAGATCCCAGTGGCTAATATTGTATACGGGTGGCAAGATTATATTACGGTGACTAATATTAGATCTCAATGGCTAATATTGTATACGGGTGGCAAGATTATATTACGGTGGCTAAAATATTTTATACGAGTGGTTAAAATTAGATGTAGGAAACGTGAGCTAAGAGGCTGGGATTTACCAGTTTTTAAATCAAAACATATTTTTTGGCCAAAATAAATAAAATATTCCTTTAGTATAAACATAAAGTATAGCTTTCTTTACATGGTGATATCAACAGTTGTTGAATAACAGTTGTTGAATATCTTTCAAGGGTGCCCTGGAATTTAATGACATCTTTTTCTCTTCATTTTAAGAGTTTGTCTAATACCGCTATGCTCATGACAGATATTCAACAAATGTTGATATCACCATGTGAAGAAAATTATACTCTATGTTTGTACTAAAGGAATATTTTATTTATTTTGGCCAAAAAATCTTTTGTTATAAAAACTGAAAAAAAAACCCTGCCTTTAACTCGCGTTCCCTATATCTACACCTTGGAACGTATAAAATTAAAAAACAAATCAAAAAAACAATGAAGCTTTTGTCTAAGCGCTTAATATTCTGACAAGACTGCATTCAACATGTCGGCAACAATTTGAAACCCATAAAAGAGAGGCGCACATAATTGTTCTGGCCTTCACAATAGGTGTATATATGTACAGCTACATTCAGTTTGAAAGAGGCTATCAAGACGGAAGTCTGTCAGCGACAATTATTTCAACTGAGCGACAGGACTTCCACTAATCTATTTACGCTAACGCAAATGCTGTAACCTCTAAACGCCCATGTATTTTGCATTATTTATAACTTTTTTCCCTTTAAGCATTAGTTTAAACTAATTTTAATAGTCACATATCACCATAAATATCATACAGTATTATTAATAACCATGCTGTCGTTGAATATAAAAATATGTTTCTTCACAGCATTTCATTTTCACGAAAGTATCAGACAATAAGATTTTAAAACTTTTTAGAGTTTAAGACGGAAGCACATTCAGACCACGTTCTAATAAATACGGGTCTAGCCAAGTTTTAGTTTCAGTGATCAGCCATTTAATCCACAAGGCGCTAGTATCGCTGCATATTAAACATATACTACAATACAATACATACATACAGTCACATTTATATATAAAATACATACATACATACATACATACATACATACATAGTCACATCTTTATATATAAGTTATATATCTTACTTCACACTTCCCTATCCTTGCATACACCCTTCGCTTCAACAACATCCATACACAGAATCATATATGCTCTTTTATTCTTAAAAACCTTTAATATTTATCTTTGTCACACATTCGTCTATAACATTTAGCCACGTACCCTACCACTTCCTGTTGATCCACACACTCTACCTTCATATAGTTGCTTCATCCCTCGATCCACACTCATCCTCTCAACATGCCCAACCAAAGTAACACGCTTATTTCCCATTGACCTCTTGGATTCCCTTTAAAACCGCACTCCTTTAGCACTCATTCATTACTGACTCTGTCCATACGAGTCTTTCCACAAACATTTCTTAGATATTTCATTCCAACCGCATTCGCCTTGCACTTGTGGTTCTCCTGACAAACCCACGCTTTACAACCATAAAACAATGTTGGCTTCAACACAATTTTATGTACTGCAATCGTTGCCTCTTTCGATACTACCTCATTCCTTGCAATAGTCCACGAACATCCAACTACTCTCTGAGATACATTCATTCGTTTGTCGATTTCTCCATCTATAATTCCATTTTTACAGAACATTCTGCCCAAATACACAAAATCACTCACTTGTTCTAAAAGTTTTCCATTAATTTTATACTAAGCTGACAATCATTTCCTGACCCGTCCTTATCAAAAACTATCACCTTAGTTTTGGAGACATATATACGAAGATTCATTCTGCCTGTCACCATGCATTCATATGCAAGTCACTTTCATTCTCAGCCATTAATATGACATTAACTTTAAATATAGACTGGAAATTAATTAATCACTGATGCTGCAAAATTCCTAAATAGGCCTATATAACTATACATAAACATACATATGTAGGCCAAATTTAATTCAACACTTACCCGCACAGGTGGTGACGTGGATAAAGGCGTCATTCTCATCTGGTTTGACAGTGACGGAGAGGTTGGCGTTCTAATCCCCGCTGGGTGTACTGAGGCGGTTTTCCTAAACGATATTCCACTCTTCATCTACGCGAATAGGGGTACATTTCCTATAGACTCAAACTTCCTCTTCTCTACATCATTATAATAAATATACAATGTATGGGAAAAGAAACAACACTTATCTACTTGCTATTCAATATATTTGAGTGTAAATCTATTTGATAAAAAAAAATTGTCAAAGCTGGAACTTTATTAAACGATTACAGGCAAGTGGTACTTTCAATATCTTTAAAAACGAGGCGATTGCAAATATCATCGTTCTATTTTGAAATATACATTTTTAACATCAACGTATGAGAAATACCCACACCGTCTAGTGGCCACGCGGTCCAAGGCGTCAATTTCGTTTTGAATGATTTACCGATGTCGGAAAGGTCGCGAGTTAAATTTCTGGGAAAGGTATATTGAAGGTGGGTTAGTAATTAATGTTTTATTAATCTCCTTCCACATTTCCTGTGAAATCTACCTTCCTCATTTATATTTTCGTTAGTAAAAAAAAAAGTGGGTAGCTGTGTGGGTAGTAAGACGCTGTGCACTAAAAACAACATTATCTAGGCGTTATATCTGAGTGAGTAGTAGCATATATTAGTACTATCTTAGCTCAGGTTAGTTTTTAAGTCTTGTGTTGATAATATTTTTGCTTATATAAAAGGAAAGTTAAATATTCCGTGTAAGGCACACATAACTCGACTTTAGGAAAAAGGATTTATAACAAGAAAAAAAACACTTCCAAATAACATTCATAATCATAATAAACACTTGCCATGTCACTATTACGTTTGTTGGTTTAAACCATAATTACATAATTAGCACATCTGAATTTGAACATCTGAATAAAATAACTCGTCGCCTTTTACCATGTTGGTTAACCTTTAATTTTACCGCTATACGCCCGTGACGTTGCAGAAAACAACTAAAACTCTAATTAAATATATATTTCACCTTTAATTGTTTGAGTTTTGAAAGTTAGGTTTGTGTGGCTGGTTTAATTTATAATTCATACATACAACGGAATATAATTACTGTATATATTATATTAATTAGAAAATTTATGATTTAGTCTTTTATAGTTTAAGTTGCATCAATGTACAGTATTCAGTGAATGATCACAAAAACAAAATGGCGGAAGGTTATGCTGTTGAGCAGAAGAGTTAAGAAGTTGTCTAAAACAATTAACCAATAATCGTAATATGTATGCATTTATCATGATTAATAGTGTTCTTTAGTAGTAGTGGTAGTAGTTTCTATTGGAAAAAAAACATTTTTTCAAAAAGTGAGGAAATTGCTCTAAGATCAAATGTCTAATCAAATCAGTGACTCTAATCTGGCGCAGTTAGAGAATCGTGCCTTGTTAGATGCAGGAAGGTCTCAGAAATACGAGCACCTCACTTAGTGATTTTTTTTTTACGAGTCGTTTAGTAATTTCTAAGGCCTGTCCAAGAAAGTGAGTAGCTTCGTGGGTGAGTCGAGGTCTACCATGCAAATTGTTCGCCGTGACAAGACTCAACTCAAAGGACGGGACCGCCCGCCGTGTCTTAACAAGTGTCACCGATACGTGTAAAAGTAGGCGTGGCTTTGTTTATGCTAATGCTGCACTCGTATGTATAAATCCCTGTAGACCAAGGTTATAGCCGCGTGACAAGGGCAGAAATTGTGGATTCTAATTTTGAGATTTTAAAATTAAATAGTGACCCACATTGGTGGTCACATGGTCTAACGTTTCGCTCAGTGTAAAGCCCCATCTACAGACTCCGTATCGGTAGGTCCGTAAGAAATCGACGCCACAGATCAGATTGTACTATCTACAAAGTCCTTAATCCGTAGAAAATGGTTCACTTCAACTTTCTAAGGACTAGTTTCGAGCCTATATGGACTCCCAATCAAAGTTAAGTAAATATATGCGCGCGTATCGAAATAAAAGCACCAATGGCACCGAAAGGATCCGTTGCTGATTTTAAGTTTGATTGTTCAAATCGTGCTATAAATATATTTACTGTGGTGTACTTTGCCCAAATTTCAAGTATATCCTAGACGTTTTCTCAAAAAAGTTGTTTTATTGATCAGCTGACTGCTTGGCGGGTTGATCCTGGCTGTAAATTATTTACTTTAGGAGTTTTATTGAACTGAGTCTCTGAATATCTCATTGGTTTGCACAGTCACGTGATTAAGGATATGAAATTCGTAGACACGAATAGAATTTCTATAAAATACTAAATTGCTAGGGGCAGAGAGATCGTGGTTCAAACCCTGGTCGGGTATATTGAGGATTTTTTTTCCCTAAATGGTTTACTACCCTCTCTCACGCAAATGCGGGTATATTAACTCCCATATTATATATATTTCGCACCCCTGTTCCATTAACGTAATTAATGTGCGAGTACAAACAGAACGGATACTAAAACCGGGTGAAATTTTTTTCAATACCATCTTTTGTGCCTTACTAACCAACCGAGCTTTACAAATGTTTACACTACCAAGGTGGGGACGATAAAGGTCAAATGTTAAGGGATATGTATTCATATTTGTGTGGAGAGAGAGTGGAAAAACAATTAGGGGGGAAAACACCTCAACTTCCCCCAGCCGTGATACAAACTCCAACAGCCCTCATCCTATATAAACGAGACTGACGCCTTTGTTTGCATTCCCATCAGTGTATTTGGCTGATATTGTATTGTTTAACACTTTATAACCTGAAATAAATATAAACGCTATTTAAATAAACTTCCAAACTTATTTAGATGTAGCTACCTATCTTATTTTATATGCTTCATTGTCAGAACCATCGACCTTGGTGATCTTTGGGTAAAGTGCTCACCCTAAGACCTAATGTCCACGGGTTCAAACCCAGCAGGGGTCAAAGATTTTTTCTTGGGCGATTATAATCCTAGCACAACTTCCTTCAGAGGAGAAAAAAATCCGTCGATCCCATGTCGATTGTGGTATGTAAAAAAAACCCTGGAAGGTATTATGAAAATACCTTTCCCGGCAAAATTGTTGGGCCCTTTCGTTCTCACTCATAGAAATTTTCGCGTGCTGATCTAATCAGTCGGTTCGGTAAGTACATGTTGAATACCTCAAATAAATGGGAAAATAATTGTCAGAACCGGTTATCAGCTACTTAAATAATTAGATTATCTAAGGGACAATATGAGGACGGATGGATAAATATTTAAAATAAAATTCACTTGCATTCTCCTGACAAAACTATCATGGAAAAATCCACTCCTATTGCGCTTTTATACATAATTTATAAACTAACAATCAAGAACAACAAACAACCGTAGCGTGGCATGGAATGTTGCCAGAATAAGCAGAGCTTATTAAAATTGTACCTGTGGTATGTACACAGCCACTCTATAACCATTTGACCAATCACACATAGGATTTGCTCTATGTACCTTACGTGGAAATGTATTTTAACTGGCCAATGATTGATGAGAACATATCACGGGTATAGATAGCACTCTGGAAACATGCCACGGCACCAACATTTAGTATTATTAGCCCGTTCGGGTTGTACGCACTTACGCTAATGTGTAATGGTAGGGTGACAGATGAAATGGAGGACCTACAGTTTAACGTGGGATCCGAACCACGGTGGAGGCCTGGCATTCCTCACATTCACAAGTTGTGATTAAATACACGTCAGAGGTGAAGAAAGGGTTTGGCAATCAAATAAATCTGTGCTATGACCAAGGATTGAACCCTGGACCCCCAGCACAAAAGTCTGACACCTTACCCCTAGACCGCCAGGTCACCCACCAAAACTTAATATCAAACATTAAGTATAAACAGGCCAAAAGATCGCACTAGCTGTATAATAGAGTAAATCCTTCATAAATACATTATTTTAGACCCCGTACAAGGTCGAAACAGGCTCATCTCGCCATTCGGAAACAAGTGAGAGGAAATATGAAGCTCATGATGTGTCGCAAAACTGTCGTTAACACGTATGTTTCTAGCCTGATGTCCAAAATTAAATATTGTGGGTAATTTCAATAAAAGTCAAAGATAAGTATCGTATTAGTCCCACGGTGAAAATAGTGGCCTATGCCATTGTCAGGTCTGTTGTTTGGTTTTCAAGGTGGTTCTGTAATCGGCTTCACCTATTTATCTATTTAACACGTGAAGCTATTCCTAGTTTAGACAACCGATTTTGGGTCTAATACGCTAACAATTTACTATCAAAGAATATATGTTCACAAAAATAGTACAACCAGACTTCACTTTTTTACTCATTTAACACACAAAAGAGATATACGTTAAAATATTTTGCTTTGATTATAAACTAGTTAATTATTTATGTGCCGACAAAGACGCCGTGTTTATTGTATACACCGTGACAACTTTACATAAAAATAACTATACTCCTAATAAATGCATTTACCCATCCCAACTTTTAACAACATTTAATTTTCTCAGACATGGAAGGTTAGGTTAAATTAGGTTTGGTTGGGTTAGTTTGTAGTTCGTGACAAATAAACAATTATTTTAAGCGATCAAGACCTATAATTTTTAAATTCAATATATTTTAAGTGAATAAAGTAATCGTGTATATGTTATGAATATTAAAAACTCGACCAAATTAACCTTCTATGTCTGGAAATATTAAGTGTTAATAAATATCGGTATAGGTATATACATTTGTTCAAGTGGGCATATAATAATATGCTGGTTCGCAGGTTGAAGCGTTTCGGGAGATGAGGAATATAGGCGAATTATACCTTGTGAAATATGTGATTCAATCAAGTGGGGG
>CABFWO010001745.1:87653-124702 GCA_902155825.1 Timema genevievae
CCACAAACCTAGGCTTGTTCTATAACACGTGTGCAGTCAAAGTTATCATCTTTAAAAAAAAACCATGAATCGCGCAAATATCTAACTATCAATTATGGGTATTAGTTGGCTGGATGACCATTTGCACGCTTACCAATTTTTCTTGGACTCCAGACTAATTAATTCCCGTAGATAAAAGGCACAAATCCAAATTCAAAGGAATATATTTTAGGTCTTTAGCAAGACTCGAGCCCGGAACCTCCAACTCGATTGCCGGCTTTAAAGTTGGCCGAGTATTTTCCAGGTTAAACAATCATTATTATATTTGTGTTAAAAGAATGCCCAGCAATCAATCAAGAATAATTATTTGCCAAAATTGTTTTTAAGAATCAATTTTTAATTAATTTAATATTTTCATTTGGCCTACTTTACAATAATTATATAAAACATATTTTTCGAGGCCTATTAAAAACCTTCATTTAGGGCTCTAAGTATTTGTGATGGATGTCAACAGGGTTTTTAGCTAAGACCTATAACAAATAAGTATTGATATTTACAAAAGTATCTCTCGTTTATTAGCAGACCGAAATCACTTTTAATTATTATATTTTCATCTCTTCTTTAACTCGGTTCAGTATTAGGAATTGTTTCCATTTAATATTCAAATTGTTTGTATTCATTCTATTTAAGTATGTTTATTTTTTGTTTCGTCGCCGGCATGAACTGTCCTGATTTTGTCTGATGAAACTCTTGATAGCCAGGACCTAGATGCATTCAGAACGGCACAATGACTTTTTGCGAAGTTAGCCTACTTGTCTATTTCGCTAGGGAGGGAGAGGGGGGCTGTTTGCTAATTTAATATGCACATTTATAAAGGTCATTTAGTTAGTAAGCGACGGTGATGCCGTGGGAAACTTAGCCACGGGGCGAATCTTGGATAGCTCAGTGGCGCGCTAAACCAAAGGTCCCGTGTTCAATTCCCGTGCCCGGGTGTCATAATTTAAATAAATTGAATTATGAAACGATGTTATTATGCTAGTGATATGTAAATATTCATTAAAAACTGATGGCGATAGTAAGAATAAAAGTTGATGAACCTTTTCGCATTGGTGAATAAAACAGTCGCATGCACGTAATTTTTTTTAAACTCGGTGACAATTCATTGATATAAAATGAGAATGGAATATTTATTTGGTCTCCATATTAGATTTAAGCAAAAGAAAAAAAAAAGCGCGAAGTTTTTAGCAGATTTTATTTATAGATAGCCCATTTGTAGCTGATGGTAAATTTTATTTTTTAACAGTTTCAAGAAAAACAATGGAAAGAAGAACTTAGACAAATGCGGGCTTTCAATTCCTTACCTTATTTCTAGCAACCACTTGTTGATAGTACGAGTAAAAACATTGCGCCGCCCGCGAGAGAATCAAATCGTAATAAATAAACAAGCCCGCTAACACATCCCTACTTAACCTCAAAGGTTCCCTGACCGGCGCGCCACTAACGCCAACATTCGAACCACAACAATGCCTCCGGTTTCGAAGCCGCGGACTTTCGCGAGTAAGAATTGTTTCTATCCACATCGCCAGCCGGGCAACAATATAGTCAAACAACGCCCTTCCAACGCTCCCAGCCGACAAACAGCCACTGAGCCAAAACATTTCGAATTACACTTCCCCAAGCTCGTTTCGTACCGCCGGGGAGTTAAAAATACACACTGATGTCATTATCCTCGCACGTCCATTGGCCGCCCATGACATCATAGCTCGCGCTCATTGGTCGGTGGGGGGCTCGCGGGAGGCCGCCTGCTAGGTTGCTAGATAAGCTGGTGGCGCGAACTGAAAGCTAAAGAGTAGCAGAAAGAGGAAGAACGATGATAATAAAACAGAGTTGGAATAACAATAAAAAATAAAAAAGTGAGCACGTGTGTAGAGGGGAAATAAATACAGTTGGTCAGAAAGAGATGGAGAGATTGTACAATCAGGATGTTAACGACGGAGAATTATTGCTTCTGTTAGTATTGTTTTTTATATACTTTGTGAACTACATTTTCACTCGCGAATTTAAAAAAAAAACTAGAGACATGGTTAGTTTCATCTTTTAAAAACTCAATCTAACACGCGTAAAAAAAAATTGGATGAGTTGCTGCTTCCTCGCGTTAAAAAAAACTAGTCTTTAACATTTCTCATTTTTAATCAGAAATCATTATGTAATAAGTAATAGTCCCAGGTTTCATAGTGTGCCAAAAATAGCACAACCTACAAGTATAGGGTTCCCTAAACCGTTAAAAGGAAAGAAGGGGCTGAAATTAATTGAGTACTTTGTAAGTTCATTTCTCCTAGACTAACCGACATCTTAGCTCATTCGGTAGCGTGTCTGTCTATTGAACTAAGGGTCCCGGGTTCGATTCCCGGCACGGACAAAATGAGTATCATTAATCAAATGTGGTTTTACCATTTCATAGTGATGAATTAACGTCCGGGACTGTACATTGTGCCTGTCTTAATTTTGATAATAAGGCATACGACAGGCCTAGCAAGCCGGTAGTGTAAAATATATGGCTTGAATAAAACACTGCCAAAGGCTGGAAACTATTATGGATGTAAAGTAAATGTATTTTACACTGATATACCTTACTGGCGTTCCTAGCGATTGGGCTGGGTTTTTTGGTATTTAATGTTCTGTCCTAATTTAAATAGTTTGGGAATCGTGAACTTACAGTCATAACTGAGTTTCTTTAAGTCTCACGCTTAAAACTATGTACTCATCTATTTATTTAGGCTGTAAACATTTAAAAATGAAGCTTAGCAATATAATTACTGTATTTCATTAGTAATGATACTGTGTGCAAAAATGGCAGAAGTAGAACATATTAATTGAAGTATTAACATATGAAAACGTATTTAGTACTTATTTTTTTATTTGAGGTATTTAACGTGCACTTTCTGAACCTACTGATTATATCAGCACACGAGAATTACAATGGTGCTTCAGGTTTTTTTTACATTCCACGATTGACATGGGATCAACGACTTTACTTCCCCTCTGAAAGAGGTTGTGCTACGGAATTGTATCGATCAAGAAAAATCCGACAACCCCAGCTGGGTTTGAAACCACGACCAACGGGTCCTGAGGCGAGTACTTTACCCCAAGACTACTGAGGTCTACCTATACTGCTCATATTACCCGCCCCAAAGGTACCGGATATTTTGAAGATATATACATCTTCAAAATATCCGGTACATTTATATATATATAGCGCGTTTGGGCTAAACTATTCATAGCTCAGTTGTGTTAAGAGTAGCTTGTACTTATGTATCGTTGTTCAAGGGACGCCCGAATGTGATAATCGTGCATCCGTTCCGTGGAGGCCCTTTCCATGTCCCGATGAGATGAGATGATGGTGAGGGTTTGGAACAAGTGAAAACACAACCTAACTCAAGCCTAATTTACCATGCCCTGGTGATCGTTGAGGTAATTCCCCTTTAGGGAAAAATACCAAAGGTATCATCTGGGAATTGAATCCGAGACTCCTAGGCTCGTAGCCAGGCGCATTGCCCACTACACCACGAGGCCGGTTATGTTGGAGATGAAAATTCCTTATATTCATCATATTTGACCCAAATATCAGAGCTATACTTATTTAAGTGTATAAGTTTCATCATATTTGACTCAACTATAAGAGCTATACTTGTACAAGTGTGTACGTTTCTACTTGAAGTGCGCCATCCTAAAAACAGTAAGGTCAACATTATAATACTTTAAATGAATATCAACACACGGGTTGCTAATCATTGTCATTACGGCAATGTCCGTATGGAGGAGACCACAATTCAATTAACTTAAATTATTTGAAAAATGACACCAGGATACGGGAATCGAACCCGGAATCTTATGACTTAGCTCACCAACGCTCTTCTTACCACTGAGCTGTCCAGGATTCGTCCCTGACTCAGGGTCATTCTTCACTTATTGTTTAAGAATGGACGATTGTAAATCGTCAGCTACATAAAGGTAGGCCTTTATCTTTTCAAACGTCCATCTCAACGGATTTTAATTCAACTTGATAGTTGAATAGCCCTCCATTAAGGGTCTTAACATCCTTCCGGGATATTCGCATATTGACACTGATAGGGTAGGGACGAGTAAGGTAGGTTTTAGATTAAATGTACTCTATTTGCGCGCTGGTAGATTGGGAAATAAGATTTTTGAAGGAACACTTTCGGTACATTTGGCTGGTATTCGAACGTTGACCTCCCCGTCACCGTCAAACCAGACCAGACTAGGTTGATGCCTTATACTCCGTGTCCACCGATGTGAGCTACAAACTTATAGTTACAGTATTATTCTCGTTCCTGCGGTCAATAACAATTCCCGGGCTAAAGGTCACCAAAATGATGTGGTTTCTGCTCAGTTCCATAATGAGTTCATGCATAACGAGCAATTTATTATAACATGAAATAATCCAATTAAACTTAATCTAACAAGACTTGACCCGACAACCTAACATCGGCCGGCAGACTAAATGTCAAAGAAAATGTCGGCACCCGCTCCGGTGACCGCATGGTCTAAGGCGATACTCACGCAGTAGACTAGACTGCCGATAACGGAGAGATCGAGGTTGGAATCTCGGTCGGGTGTACTAAGAAGGTTTTTTTTAATGTTTCTCCACTCTCCCTCCAAGCAAATGCGTGAACACTTCCTCTGTGCCCTACTAATCCCTAACACCATTAGCATAATTAGTACATAAGAATATAGCACTAATGGGTAGTAAGACGTGGTGTCAAAAAAAAGTTGGTGGACAAAAAGTTTAACTTGTTTAGTCTGGCTTGCCTGTGGCGGGAAAGTAGGGGTTTGAATCCCAGCCGTGTGTACTGTAAATGGTTTTTCCTAAAGGTTTTCCAACCCGGTCCTCACGCAAATGTGGGTACACTTCCCCTTTTTGTACAACTTCTTAATTCCTACTCAACCAGTGTAATTAAATGCGTTAGCCCGAACGGTTTGTAGAACGCGGAGTAAAAAAGCCATGACATAATTTTACTCCATTTAACTCAATTCATGAACTTCAACTCATGAATGTTGAAAAATGACACCTGTAGAAGGGAATCGCACCAATGATCTACCACTGAGCTATCCAAGATTCATCCCGTGTTCATTCATAGTTTGAGGCAAAATAATGATGGACGTTTCCAGGTGCCCAGGTGTCATTTTTAAAAATTTACGAATATGACCTAAACGTAGATGAGAGTATAATATTTTAATGGACCTGAAAGAGAGAGAGGATGTAATGAGATGGATTGGAAATAACCATGGATGGAATGGAAGTGGACGCGAAAAAAACACAGTGTTTTTGCAGTTTTTATGACAAAACATTTTTACGGCAAAAAATAAATCAAATATTTCTCGAGTAAGTACATAGAATTTAATTTTCTGCACATGGTGACCTCAAAATGTCTTGAATAACCTGTCAAGGGTGTCTTGGAATTTAGTGACAACTTTTTCTCTTCATTTAAAAAGTTTGTCATCTAATGCCGCCATGCTCGTGACATTATATTCAAGAATTGTTGATATCACTTTGTGAAGAAAATTAAATTTTTATGTTTCTACTGAAGGAATATATATATATATATTTTTTGCCAAAAAATATTTGGCTATAAAACTTTAAAAAACACTGACCTTTTCTCTCGTCCCCTTCCATCCCACCTTAAAATCGGCGTACTACTTTATTAAATGCAGTAGTGAACTTTCATCGAGTTTCTAGCACCAATAGAGTCATTTAAGATTAATCCCTTCTGCGGCTACATCCGAACTAAAAGATTATTTCGAGCTCCTAAGCTTCGCTATTCATCTACAATTAAGTGTACTAGCGTAAGTGTACTTATGCTTTCTGCAATAAATAACTCGGTACAACGCAGCTTAACTTTACTCTAACTAACCAAATAACAAAACTTCACTTTGTCGATGATTACATTTCCTATCTCATTGTTTGTTTCCAATGAGTTTTGTACTCTTTATTAACTAACGTACTACCCGCTTCAATGGCCACATGAGCTAAGGCGCTACTCTCATGTAGGACTATACTTTCAATGACGAGGAGGTCGTGGTTCGATCCCAGTCAGATGAACTGAGGATGATTTTTGCCTGAATGGTTTCCTCCACTTTTGCTTAAAGCAAATGCGGGTACACCTCCTCTAAATTAAACCTTCGTCATCCATAAGCCTTTAGCATAGTTAGTATATGAGCGTACAATCCGAATGATTATTAAAGAGCGGTGTTAAAAAAACCTGCACTGGTTGTCTTTCCTCTATCGATAAATCCTGTTCTAAGGCCTGCAATTGTTTATTTCATTCCAAGGGGATGAATTAAATAGTTACAACCGGAAGAGTAGACTTAGTTGACAGATTAAAGGACCGACTTGGTGAGTCGGGATTCTGTTTGAATCCCTACTGGATGCTTTGAGAGTGATTTAACACTCTGTGGGTAACTCATAGCTATTAATCACTCAGATACTTTTATTACTTAGATGTTTACAACTCGTCTTACTATCTGTCCACGATTCACAATTATTTTTCGTACCACGTCTTACTACTCAATACTCATCCAGGTTGTCTGTATTTAATTACACTAATGGAGTAGTGTTGTAAATGGTAGGATTTTAAAGGAAATTTAGCGGCATTTGAAGGAGGGAAGGTGAAAAAAAAAAATTTAGGAAAAAAAAAGGACTCTTAGCATACACGTCTAGAATAGCCCCAAACTCTCTGTTTGCGTAAAACCAGAACAGACAAGCCTTACGTTAAGACAGCGCGTCCATCGATGTTGGTCTGTCCACACGTATTGCACCAATAGGGTGAGGATAAGTAAGGTATCATTTAGAAGAAAGGTACCAAATTATTCTCGTGGAGGAAGTTACATAAAGTTACACCCGGTTGAGATTCAAACCATGGCCTTATTGTCACCAGCAAACCATACTAATAAGTGAGCTTGTCATTTAATTCACATGCCCACCGATTGGGGCGTAGAGCTCTTTAGGGCTCATCTACAAACCATGTAATGTTTACATGGTGTTACATGAGAGGAGGGTTGGTACACCACAGTGTTACGTAACACAGATCTTATATTCAAATTCTAGTGTTGAAATAGTCTGAGTTGTATTAAATCTGAGACACAAAAGCTTATAAATTAAATAATGCCAACCACTCTTGGTGTGGAAAGTTACGTAGCACATGTTGAAGAGGGGTGGAGTCAGGTTAAATGAATACTTGGTGTTACATAGAGGAAGGAAAGGGAGATTCAAAAAAGGTTATAAAAAAGCGCTACGTTGTAGATTAATGACACCTTATTTGGAATTTTTTGCATCCTTCAACTGTCAGAATCGTGAGCAGCGGAGCAATAAAATATACTAGCGAGAATTGCTTGATTTTACCAGAATAAGTTTATGTGCAAGCGATATTGCTACTTTATTGTAATATTATCGTTTATTTTATAGCTTCTTAGAGTCATGTACTTTATATTAGTGAAAGGACTGTTTTATTATTATTATTATTTCTGATATATGTGCAATACAACTACAAAATGATTATACGATTAAAGAGTCAAGATGAAAAATTACACACACTAATTAGCTGGTTAATCTTTATAAATTCCTGTCTAAAGTTGAATCGTTAAAGGAAGAACCCTTTGGAACGTTTAAGAAACAAATATAGAATAGCTTACTTTTCTCCAAGGCCACAGTATTAATATTGCAGCTGTTAAAAGTTGTATCATCTTTCAAAAGTGACAGCTGCAGACCACATGGCAAAGCGTATGTACACAAACAAAAGTTAAATTTAGTCTATTTTTTTAATATTGAATAAGGTTATTTGCATAAAGATCTCCCTATTTTGACTAGCTTTTAATTAGATTGGATTTAAAATAAAATAATTAATAAACACCGTTCTCTCTATTTATTTTTTATATCTATCTTTCTCTCTCTCTCTGAAATGTAGTTTAGAATTATGGGTCAGATTATTCTTTGGAGATATTTTTTCATTCTATTTTATTTTAAGTGTTAATTTAGAAATCATGAGAAAATGAAATATGTCTTAAAATATATATATTTTTCATTTATTTGAGGTATTTAACGTGCACTTTCTGAACCGACTGATTATATCAGCACACGACTTATAAATTAACTTAAAATTAGAACAAATACAGCATCCAGTCCCCAGCCCATTAATTCATCACTGTGAAAGGGGAAACACACGATTCACCAAAGAAAACATTTTCGGCCATGCCAGGTATCGAACCCAGGACCCTTTGCTAAGAAGACAGACACATTACCGACTGATCTAAGGTGTTGAACATAAATATACTTACATTTAATCAATCTATTTTTCAGTGGACTACTTTCTTACTTACATCTATTTTTGGAAAATAGCATGCCTCTATAGTAACATTTATTATTTATTAGAGTTATTTGAATAAAAAAGTAGCGGTTATGATCTAGAAAACTGAGATTAACGGCCGGAGGGTTCATTGTGTTGATCACATGGCACCCTCTATCCGCAGACGTGGCCCTATCCTATGTTCGCCAACAGATGGCTGCCACTCGGTTATGGTATTTCTAGATTGAGGGCTGAATCCAAGGAGTTTTTCTTAAATATGTAGGGTAGCTTGCATCGCATTTTGCTACCCTTCCAGACTCTCCGAAATTAATTAAGCTAGTGACATAGAAATGATGAGGCTAGAATCTTGAGGACATATACACCCGTTCACACGGAAAGATAGTGGGATTTTTTTTTAAAATCTCAGTAGACCCGTGTGGGAGTTGAACCCTGACTTTCAAGTCACCACCAAATCATATTAGAGTTTAACGTTTTGTCCGCGTGTCCTTGGGCCGATGCGAGCAAAATGGATAGACCCTATATTAAAACAAACAATTTTGGGTTTTAAAATCTTTCCCATGAGCTGTTGTTCAAAGGTTACATACAGTAAGAACACGTTAGGAATAATTTGTAAGAAAATACAAAAATATATTTTCGTTGTCAAAATTGACAACAATTAACTATGTTACTACCCGCTTCGGTGGTCGTATGGTCTAACGCGCTATTCTCGCAATAAACTAGACTGCCGGTGATGGTGAGATTGGGATTCGAATCCCGGTCAAGTATAACAAGAGCAGTATTTTCCTGAGTGGTTTTCCCCTTTTTCTCCACGCAAATGTGGATTAACTTCCTCTATTCCGCCTTCCTCATTCCTAGAACATTAGGCGTACAATCCAAACGGGTAGCAAGATGCGTTGCTAAAATGCCGACCTTTTCCATGTTCCTGATTAACGTACTGAATTTTAAGATTATAAGACAAAGGTTCTCAAAAGGCAGCGCGCAGCTATGTCCGGCCCATGATGTTATTACTAGTGGCTCACCTACAAGATATATTAACTATAAATTCACATAAGGCAAAAAAAAAAAAATCATTTAAAGTACATTATAACACCTCACCATACGGCAGTTTTGCTTTGTCTCAAATCTTGTAAACACATCACTTTTTATTTGTGTGTTTTTAATTTAGTTTAAAAACTTGAAAATATTTTGACAACTATCATGAAACCAGTAACAGTATTACATAAACAATTACGAACATTAAAAAGTAGGCTAGAGAGCAAGAATTTTACTTTCTCATTTCAAGAGAAAGTATTGTGATCGTGGAGAAAAAATCTCGAAATTATGACAAATTTTTACGTTTTATGTAAACATAAGCCCAAAAAAGTTAATTTCATAATTCTGCCTGCCCCATGTATGTCTGTCTGTCTGTCAGTCTATCCCTGGCCACGGATCCTAAACAGTTTGATGGATTTTGTTCAAACTTGATATTTGACAAAATCACAACACTTTTTTTTGTTGCCCTAGCTCTTCTATTAAGGGTAATTTACTTATGAGAATTATTGTTTTAGTTCCAAATTTTTCGAAAATGGCTCTAGCAATGTTTCTTAAGTTGAGATGAAAAGGGATGCGAAGGAAAAACCTGTGTTTTTGCAGTTTTTATGGTAAAACTTTTTTTGGCTAAAACAAATAAAATATTGCTCCAGTAGCAACGTTTAATTTAATTTTCTTCACATGGTGACCCCAACAGTTGTTGAATACCTGTCAATAATGCACTGGAATTTAATGACAACTTTTACTCTTAACTTAAAAAGTTTAAAATCTTGGCTTTATTCTACATATATGAATAGCTAGGAACAGAAAAGCTGGAGGAAAAAATAACAAGGATTTAATCATATTTATTTATCGGACAACGGCAAATCACTCAAAAGCTATCTACAAATAGTGAGATTTTTGCTGTTTATAGATCAAGTCTCATACCCCAATTATTTGGTTCCCATACCTCCAACGAGTATTGATACCCCTGCTTTAAAACACTTGTTCTAAGACATCTATAGCACCATATATTGGACTGCCAATGACGGGGAGATCAGGGTTTGAATTTTGGTGGGATATATTGAAGGTCCTCCCCCCCACCCCAATGGTTTTATATTCTCCTTACATGCAGTTGCGGATACACTTCCTCTAAACTCAGCCTCTATAATTACTAGCACATTAGCGTAATTAGTACATATCCATATAACCCGTAAGGGTAGTAAGGCGTGACAACAATAAAAAAAAGTGAAGTTTGTTACTTTACGGCCTAAAGCTTTAAAATAATAAAACCAGGAGAGGATTCGTTGGAAAACAAAATGTTCATTAGGAGATAAAGGCTCACTTTCAGTTTGCGAGTAAAATTTTAGAGGGTCGCGGCTAATATACCGTTGACATGCACTTTGACCATGATCATGATGATAGTAGTACTATTTTTACTATTCTCATTTATCAAAGTGCTGGACGAGAGAGTGGGAGAGTCTCTAACTTGCTATCACTGTGGAAGAGATTGGTTTGATTGGATTAATGTAATTACTCTTTTTTTTAGCACTGCACCTAACTACTCATTACTGTGGATTCACACGTTCGCCGAAAAACTAGAGCAGAACAGAAACGTGGTCACGTGACGCGCTCTAAGCCAATCACAAGATTTCCGCTTAATCGGCTCTGCTGAAGTTCAACTATTCTCTACTTTCTCCGCTCTGCTCGAGATGTTAGACACAGGAGAACCAATCAAATCTCAGAACCAACCATCTTAAATCAGTGCGCATGCGCATTTGACAACGCATGCGCTCTACAGCCAGAAGCTAACAGAGAGCTTCGTTGGCCATTGTGATGAGATTTGAAATAACCCGTTAATGTAAAGCGTGTGTATCGATGTATTGGATTGTGCCACGACACAGCGTTATAATTTGAAAACATCCATCGGTAGAATGATTTAAAGTATATGTTTATCTACTAGCAAATAAAATATGTGGATAATCATCTGTTTTAAAGCGTTGTAATGCAACATGGGTCAACTTAAAGGGTGTGAATTACTGCGCAGATTCTGCTTTCTATTTTTCGGCGAGCGTGTGAATCAAGCTTTAGGGCTGTACACATTTTTTTACGGTAATGAGCTAGGGATGAGGAAGGTTTAATTCAGAGAATGTGCACCCGCAATAGCATGGAGGGAGAATTTAAAACAATTTTTGTAAAAAACCTCAGTACACCCGATCAGTATTCCAAACCCAAATCTGCCTGTAATCGGCAGTCCAGTCATTTCGAGGATAACACCTTAGACCATTTGGCCACCAAAGCGGCCTAGTAATAATAATATTAACACATCTGTTTATTAATACTATTTCTTGGAACTTAGTAAAAATTGTGTTGTTTTCACCCGGAACTATACCTGGTAATACCAGGTCCAACCAAATTGGGATTCAAATCATTATCTAAGCGTTTATTCTTTGACCACTAAGGTTCGCCGTTTCAACGCTCTCGACCTCGGCCGAGGCTCATTAAAAGTGTGGAATTTTCCATTTTCAATTTTTAAACTAAACCTTTTAACTATACAGGCCCTATAGTAGTATAACACTTATATATTAATAAATAGTGGGTATAAAGTGCACAATGCTTGAACATATTACTTTCAAAGCTAGCGTTCACAATAACGGAAACATCGTGAAAGATGAATAGTGCCCAATTCATAAAGTTAACTTTAACCTTTTACGTATTATGCATGGACTCACCCGGTGAGAGCGCAACAACAGACAGGAATATTTTCTGTTCTTGTTTGGAATGTTTTGTAGTTGCCATATTTGTTTGTTACTAACAAGTTTGTTTTATTTTACCGTTAATCTACTATTGTAAATATGTTTGAAAATAGAGGGGATATATTAAATTCTTTATTCTGACATTCAATAAGGTAAAAAAAAAATCAGAACTAAAGAAAGAATTAAATGTTATTTAAAAGTACAGGTATTTGGGTTTATTTCATGTTTCAAAAGATACAGCAGTTTAATAAACGTTATTTTTCGACTGAACCCTCAAAATAAGTATTTAACAATCCCTTATCTATTAGAGTATTAATAGAGGTTAGGTTAACTTTAAAAAAAATCATACTTAAATAATAGCGTTTAATTGTGAACAAATGTATTTTCACTATGAATTGCGCACTGTATATCTTGCACTCTACCTTATTAGCTGTGAGTAATGCATGATTATAAAATGTATTCTAATATAAGGTTGAAAATATATACGTTAAAATGAGTTCACACAAAATTATCTATTATAATATATTATACTAGTAGAATTATCCGTCTTTGCCCGAGGTAGTCTTGTAATGCATTGCAAAGTTACCCCGGGCAACGCTTTTCTTTACTTCAGACAGAAAAAAAACCTCTTCATTTTACTTCTTCCAGCCGAGTTTTTAGTAAATTTTAAAAATCTAATAAAAAATTGAAATTACACCTTCGAGGCGGACATGTTTGTGCACAGAGGCCACTAATTTTAAATTTTAAGTCCTCTGCGTGCGTTAGATATCACGCAATGCTCATGACAAACAAACAAACAAACAAACTTTTCATTTAATTAATATAGAGGAAGAAGATTATGTAATACTACCAAAATAAAAAAGTAGCTCAGTTTGTCCGTGGGGGGTCTGGAGCTTGCTCTACAGAAACCCTACGATAAGGACGAACAAACAACACAATCATTTTCCTACGCAGCATCCTTTCTTTACGTTTCTATTCTTCGTGTTGAAGATAATACAGTACATTTTAAGGTCAGAGGTCAGAGTTCCTAGCCCCGCGGAGTAATAATTATTACTTACGGATTTCTTAGCTAAAAAAAAACCCAACAAACTACAATACAATATTTACTTTATCCGATGTTTCAAAAGTAGTTTTATTACAAGTGTTCGCATAGGAGGAGCGCCCAAGCCGGGGCTTTTAGGGTGCGGCCGGCTGGCTTTTGTTTGGAACAAATTGAGACATTCTTGGAGGAGAGGCCTTCTATTCACGTCCTCGAGGAAGGAAACTACAATAAGGTACGTTCTTACACTTTTTTTTTTGTACCGTGTATTATCATCCATCCGGGCTATATGAATTTAATTGGGTAGGGATAAGAAAGTAAGAATTTTTGAGGAAATGGTCTCCTAATATTGCGAAGGAAAGGTGGAAAACTATTCAAGAAAAAAAACCCACCTCAAATACACCCAACCGAGATTCGAACCTTGACCTCCCTATCATGCTTGCTTGAGTTCGCTCGATGCTTGCTGCCTACACCGGATATCATCGCTGAAGGGCCTGCGTGGCTACAATTGGGAAACTGTGTTGTCATGCTCTCGTTTTTGTGTGTTCAATATACCCTCAAATATAAGACAAATTTCACAACGATGGTTAGGGTTCGGCCAGACTAACAAGCGTGCGAGCGAGCGAGCGCGTGATTAGCAGATAGCTCTCGATAGTTGTTGACGAGGAGGCTCCGAATCTTGGCTCAGTGAACTGAGGGTGGTTTTTGACAAGTGATTTATTGTTGTGGTTTTTTCATGCTTTCTCTACGGTTTATGACCTTACCAATTAAATTAGGCCGTTAGTAGCAAGTGTGCTAAACCTATCGAAGTTAATAAAAATGTCAAATTGAGAAGTTTTCCTAGCACTCAATGAACCAACATACAATAATATTTTCTAACGCCTGTAAACTATACTGGGTCAAGCGCGCGCGCTTGACAAATAGAACCAGTTCTATCTTTCAAGCGCGCGAGCTCAGTCGCTCGCTGGCCCAGCCCTTAGTCGAGGTTGCCAGTAGGTTGTATGATTGTATTGCGCAGTTCACACTTGTGACGACCTGCAGTGCCGACCACCCTCAGTAGTAGAGTGGCGCACACGCAGATAGGACCTTGCTTACCAATTATTTGTTATTTTGTTTGTTAATTTGTTAACTTGCTATCATGGAGGTTGAAATAAGTCAAGGAATTCTAATCCTAATTATTTGAAATGTTCCTAGAGAAAATCTTTCAACAAGGATTTGGTGCACTCCTTATTTTCTTATTTTTTTTCACTTGCTTGCGTCTTTTATTAGAAAAGTACCACATTACAACCAGCTCTTCATTGTAACCCATCTCAGCCAATGAGTCAACTGTATTGGACTGAATTGACAACAGCTATGAACAGAGGGATCCGACAGCCAGTAGATGGCAAAAGTGTCGGTCTGACATAATGGGAACGGACCCATAACTTTATAGTGAGGATATTTGGCAACAGTTAACTGAGAGAGAGCTAAGATAAAGCTATTCACCTTCAGTTCCCTAATGATAGTGGGTGTAGAATAGGCCTATATAAGTCAATGGTAAGACCAATACTCGCACATGCCTCAGTAACAGGAAGTGAAACTAAACGTACCCAACAACAGCTGGAGGTCACAGAAATGCGAGTATTGAGAAAAGTCACTAATGAATCGCTACCAGACAGAGAAAGAAATGCAAACATAAGAGAATCTTATCAAATCAACCCCATCACTTGATGGATAGCTTCACGTGGGAGAGAATGGAAACAACATAATGACAGGATGTAAGAAGACAGAATTGTCCAAATAGCAAGAGACGAAATATCTCTATAGAGGATAAGACCTGGATGACCGTGGGGAGATGGAAGGACAGCCTTTAGAGCCCTTGGAATGGAACAGGTCAAAGGCCTATAAAGAAGAAGACTGTCGTCTCAGGAGCAGGGGTGAAGGTTCTAAGTGACCCGGGACTGCAATTATGATGACCCCCAACTTGACATGTACTCATATCTACCACTGAAGCTATGTTTCAGTGTAAGATAAAGTGGTGAGGTGAAGTAAGTGATCTATATTTTAGTTATTATTAAATTTAATACGGAGGCAATTCCAGCTACGTTAACGATGATAACGTCTCTATTAAGTCCATTTAAAATATCAATTTCTACTTTCTACTAGCTTGAGCGAAAACTCTTCTAAATTGTTAGACAATAGCTAGAAATTTATTTTTGAGATATTTTAAGTTTGTAAAATGATCCTCCAGCAATTACTTTTATAGATTACAAAGCTAGTAACCATCAGGATTTACTAAACTATGGGCCAGTTTCATAGTCAGATTTAGTACGCCTCAAGTGCGGCGCTATACTAAATACAAGACGTCACCTACCTGAAATTAGAAATTGAATGGAATGGGCCAGTTACATATGCGAAACTGGCCCATTCCATTTTGGTCTAGGTAGGTGTCGTCCTGTATTTAGTATCTACTCGCAATTTAGGCATGCTAAGTCTGACTATGAAACTGGCCTTAAGGCTTTCATGCTTGGCAATATTTACAGTAATCAATAAGGCAGTTTTATTGGAAGCTTTTGGTAAAATTTTAGATTAATTTTATAATTGATAGGCTAAATCTAATATGATATATTTCTATAACACCAAATGTTAATAATAATAATAATAATAATAATAATAATAATAATAATAATAATAATAATAATAATAATAATAATAATAATAATAATAATGCGTGTCTGGGTTACATCAGTTGTAGCCCAGTAGTGGAAAGATTAACTAGTACTAATGTAATGTTTCCCAGGGGACGCCTGAATGTACTAATCGTACATACTTTCCTTGGCCGCTCTTTCCATGTCCCGATGAGATGAGGTGATGGTGACAGTATGAGGTTGTGGAGCCAGGTGAAACATTTAGAACCTAGCTTAAGCTTAACTAACCTAACCCTGGTGACTGTTGAGGTACATTCCCCTTACTGGAAAAATACCCAATATACCAGCCGGGAATCGAACCCGGGACTCTTGGACTCGTAGCCAGGTACACTGACCACGGGGCTGGCTACCAAGATATGTTAGTGGCTTTCAATCAATGTTAGTGGTCAAAAGTGGACTTCCTATGAAAATCAGGGTTCAGGTCCTCTTAAGAGAAATCGCTGCTTAAATATTTTATTTATATTGTAAATGTTTACTGAAGATCAAGAAAATGTTCTAAGATATTTTCTTCTAGCAAAAATGTTATATATTTAACCCAATTTTTATATTTAAAATATTTTGTATTTGGAATGGGGAGGTGAGTATTCATCCCCATTTTAAAGCCCTCATCTACTCGGAGACACACCTTTACCCAAAAATGTTCCATCATATTAATTTTATTTTTAACTCATTACAGTATTCTAAATATTATCACGACTAAATTGATTGTTTGATAACAAAGATAAGTGGAGTAGTATAGTTTAACTTGGTCTGCAAAAGATAACACCAGTGTGAGTGCCTGTACCTTATCACAAGCCTTGGTAGACACTTAATTATTTATCAGACGGATGCATTGTTCTTTCAGGCAAGAAGGACCTGTGAACAATATCATATAACCGGAAGTAAACCACAAGAATAGGGGCGTCACAATCATTTTGTAGGTCCAAGTGCACGGAATAAATTGGAGTCCCCTCTTTAAAATACATAATCCCAAAACGTTGTATCACTGGCGCACCCAAAAACGGGATAGAAGGGGGAGGACAGATGGGGAATTTATAACCTACCGCCCCTAAGTCAGCAAATAATGTTAATTAAAACTTAGATCATGTGAAGTAGAACTAAATTAAAAAGTACAAAATATGTGGTGAATACGTAGGCTAAATTCTAACACGAGGCATACGACTTGATATTCAAAGGGTGTAGTAATATTATTATTAGGTGTTCTGTCTCACAACAGGTCCATTCCTTTTGTCAGTGAACTTAGACAGAATTTTCTTTTTTCCTTCAAGTCATCTAATATTTGAATCCTTCTTCTACATAAGATCTTTTTTTCCTCGATCTTTCCTTCTATGACGTCTTGCAAAAAGCAGTTCCTCCAAAGGACGTGTCCGACCCAGTTTGCTTTTTACTGAAGAATCGCATCCAAAATATTTCTCTTCTCACCCACTCTTCTTCTTAGAACTTCTTCATTTATCACCCTGTCTGTCCATCTGATTTTCTCAAGTCTTCTCCAGCACCACATTTCAAAGCTCTCCAAGTATTTATTTTCCATATTCCTGAGAGTCAAAGTTTCTGCTGTGGGTAGCATTACACACATTAAAATCCACCCCTAAAATTCACAATTGAAAAAAATGCCCAAAAATAATAGCTTCGGTAACATTGTATACAAGGCCATAGCCCGATAAATTTTTTAGTTAAAACTGCCGCCCACATTGGTGGTTGCTTGGTCTAATGCAAGGGCTCTTATTCGGGGGTACACATAGATCTTGAGGGTATGGGAACCAAATAATGGGGGTATAGGACTCGATCTCTGAATAATACAAAAAAAGTTGTTAGATTAGAATAAGCTATCACCGTTAACAATAAGGATCGAGACCCACTTCGGTGGTCGCATGGTCTGAGGTAATGCTTTTCAATCTGGGCTACGCGTACTCCCGGGGGTATGTGAATATATCTTAAGGGGTACTTAAAGTTTAATATATATATATTTAATATTATAATAATAAATATATATATATAAAAATTGGACTTGGGCACAGGGGAAATAGGAAGAAAGTCCAATTTTAGCTCAAATTGAGGCTGCCATCTGTTATACAATTATGATACCTTTCTAATGTAATTAAGATTATGGTTAAAACGAATAATAATAATAATAATAATAATAATAATAATAATAATAATAATAATAATAATAAAATTTGCTTAGGTCCTTATGAGGTTTGAGATAAAAAAAGTTGTTGTCCCGGAAAATGTGTGTAATGTGTTTTCCCCATTTTTCCCTTGTGCTTATTATTACACAGACGGTGACCTGGTGGTCTAGGGGTAAGGTAGTCCGGGATCCGGGGCTCAATCCTCGGTCCAGGCATTTATGAAATATGGGTTTACCCTTTCACATTGATAAATTAGCGGCTGGGGACTGTATGTTGTGCCTGTCCTAGTATTAAGTTGGATTATAAGGCGTATAAAGCTACGACAGGCCTAGCAAGCCGGCAGTGGAAAATATATGACTTGAATAAAAAAGTGACCCAGACCACAGGCTGGAAACAGTAATGGACGTAATAAAAAATAATTAGTCTTCAACAACTTCGGGGGTACAAACTTTAAAGTGTATTTATTTATATCTGAGGGTAGGTGAACAGATAATGTTGAATACTACTGGTATAAGACACAATTCTCGCAATAGAATTGACTGCCGATGTCGGGGAGATCGGGATACTAAGAGGGGGGAGGGGGAGGTTCCTAAATTGTTTGTACATGCATCATCCACATAAATTTTTATATTTGTTGCACCGAACATCTTAAGTAAGAGAAGAATTATAATTTTTTAAACAAAGGTAAATATTTTATTTGCAGAATGAGTTATTATTTTTAACCAAGGCTAAATAGTTTATTTGCTGTTTTAAAACCATCAACATATCAGGGTTTCTATGGTGATGTAAGCAAATACTGTTTAGCTGAAAATTCACTGGGAATATAGGGGGTTTCCGTTGAAAACTACCATTTTTGGCGACATCCTGACCCCTAACCTTAATAATGAATGGTCGTTTGTCAATACGGGTTGTCATTTTCTTGCAATTTCCATCACTTGAAAAGGATTATCAAACTATACATAAGAGCAGAGGCAAATATTTAAAGTTATATTTTTAACCTAATATCAGTTTATTTGATAAATAGACAAATAACTGCAGTAATTTTTATATTTTTTGTACCATTCTATTAAAGTAGACCTAAGTGGTATTATTTGTAACCAGCAAGAAATATTTTATTTGGACATATATATATATATAAAAATTTTTATTTGGAAACTAACATTTTACCCGACATTCTGGACGTCTAACCTTTAAAATGAGAAATCGTTTTTCAAAATCTGTTCAGCCATTTCCTCGTAATTTCTATTACTGGAAACGGGCTTATCAAATTATATCTAGGATATATATTATTTACCTATTTTATGTATATAATATTATTATAAATATAACATTATAAATATAATCATTTATTTGTTTTTTACACCACCTATTATCAGCTGACCGGTCATCCAAATTTAATAGACCTAAGGGTGTAGATATGGGCTGGGTAAAATTTTAGAGAATATGTAGCCGCATTTTCAAGGAGAAAGGAAAACTTGCAGTGATTCGAACCTTAACCTCTCCATCACCAAGAAACCAGACTATAAGAGTTTGAAGGTCATAAATGTGTTACATAATAAATAATACATGTGGCTAAGCGTGTGATTTATCGTATACACTCACATCCAATATATGTTCATAATTTCAACACGTTTCACCGCAGAAAATAATTAATTATACTACCATAATCTTACTCTACAAAACATGTAATGTAATTTCTTTCCTTAGAACTTCAAATTATCCTTGAATAGTAGTCGATGAAACCAAATTAACTTGATTGCTTCCTCCTAAATTTTATTTATTTGTCTGTGGATATTTCGTGTGGGAGCTTTAATTACTCTATTTATACACGTGAAACCACAGTCCAATTTTCAGAGGAAAGTCCTTATCTAATATTTATAAAAATTACTAGCTCTTGTGATCTGCAGCTAACTCTTTTGATATTTTTTAGCACCACGTCTTACCACCCAATCGAGTTACACGTTGAATATATTAATGCCTATATAATAACACTAATAACATAGTGTAATACTATCAATGTTGGCTGCAAATAATTATGTTTGTATTTTCTAAAAGGTTCTTCCTATTAAAATTGGGCTGTAGTTACATTTGTTTTGTCCTTCATATTTTAAACATTTTTAGCAAGCTATAGAGAAAATTTTAAAGTGAAGTGGGCGAATAGTTAAATATTTTTGAGTTTCCTTCAAATAAATATACTTACACCAAATCAAACACATATTTGCACTTTTAACACTGATCTGTTTGTCTTGAAATTTTAAATATAGAGAAGGGCAAATTTATTGAAATTCAATGTAATAAATAGTTGCCATATAGTAAATCACTTTAAAATAAACCCCCAAATAACTATTTAAAATTTAAAGCTAAATTTAATCCCATAGATGTTTCACTTGTGTGTTTCTGTATGGACGTCTAATTTAAAGATGCAGTAGTGTAAATCTTTATGTGGTACAGTGTTGGTCACAAAAAGAGGCCGGGAATTAATTGTAACTTAGACTGAAACACGACTGTATCTGCCAAAATTACTTACTTATTCCATGACATTGAGAGCTCAAAAGTTAATTGTCACACTTGCAAAATTACGCTACCTATCCCTATCTTGAGATAGTTCTATCCAGTCCAGATCATTACACCCTATCCATGTATTGAGCTAGTTCTAACCGGTCCCCTTCATTACACTCTTAAAGGACCAACTACACGGAGCCGCACCGCACCGTATTTTTCCGGTGGAATGCTATCCATGTTTTTAAATGCAAGTGGCTACACGAGTTCGCACCGCACCGCACCGCACCGGCGCGAACGAATCGTCGAGAGAGCATTACTCCGCGTTTTTGCGGTGCGGTGTGGACCGTGTAGCCACCTACCACCGGAAATAAATGTTCGGGAGCTTCCGAACTTTGTTTTCATGCTAACCCCTATTCACCGTATGAATGGGCGAAACAGTGATTTTACGATATCGGTGATCACAGTGACCTTGATTTTAAAAGAGCAGTGATTTATACCAGTGATTATTCACAGTGATTGGCAGTCACTGTGTCAGCCCTTGTAAAAATTGGCATTTCTTTCACAGCCGTGTCACGTGTGACGCTGTAGTCATTGTTTCCAATATTACGTACAAGATAGACAATATTATATACAACAACTTATTGAACAACAAACATTCTTCTTCTTAGTAATTATTAGCTAACTTAAAACTTTATTCTTCGTAATTAATAGCTAACTTAATTTTTTGAAAATATTCAAATAAAAATACAAACTTATTTTGTAATAGAACTCAGTCTATAAAGAATATAAAAATTGTTCTCTTTTTTTAGTTACAATAATCTTATGTTTGGTTTAATAAAGTGCAGTGCGGGTCAGCTCTGTGTAGCCATACCTTATCTCTGTCTTGAGCTAGCTCAATCCAGTCCACCTCATTACAAACTATTCCTTATCTTGAGATAGGTCCATTCAGTCCCCCTCATTACAATCTATCCCTGTCTTGAGCTAGGTATATCCAGTCTACCTCATTACTCCCTATCCCTATTTTGAGCTAGTTATATCCAGTCCACCTCATTACAACCAATCTCTTTCAGGTCCATTCTAATGCTATCCTCCCATCTGCGTCTAGGTCCTCCTAATGGTATCTTCCCATTGGGTTTAACAGTCAGTACCATAAACACAATTCTAGATTCTCCCATTCGCACTGCATGTTCTGTCCACCCTAAAGCGGGGTTTCCACATGCAATGATTATTGGCGCCAGGAGTATGCCAGTTTAATGGCGCCAATATTAATGGCGCCAGTTTGTGTTTCCACATATCATCAATCAGTTTTCTACTGGCGCAGTATTCAACATGGCGTCAACTGCCGTAGGTAATGCAAGTATTGATATCGTAGTGCAAATCGTGTCTTTAGAACTCCAGAAAAAATTAAAAAGAAAGAAACAAAAGCATATATTATGGATTCGTAAATGGATTTCGAATACTACGTATTTTGGCCTTTGCAGCGCTTAGACTAAATTCTGTGACTGCATCGGACATAACCTCGACTATTTTTCTCAATGCCTCGTCTCTTTTATTTCTGTCTTTATAAATGAAGAAATGTTGTGGTTACACAAGCATGGATACTGTTCATATGCCTAGAGGAACATTATTATATATTTTGTTGATCATTTATTTTCTAGTGTCGCTATCGTTTGTAAAAAAAACTATTAGCAATTTAAACACTGTTTACAAACAAACAAGGTACTGGCGCCAAAAAGTTCAACTGCTCCTTACTTTACTGGCGCTATGATTAGTGGCGCCAGTCAGATGGCGCCAGTTGAATTTACATGTTTCCATATGCCACTAAACGGGCGCCAGTCGAGTGGCGCCAATAATCATTGCATGTGGAAACCCCGCTTAATCTTCGAGAATGTATTACCCTAACAACGTCTTGTGATGAGTACAAGATATGTAGCTCCCCACTATGCAAACTCCTCCTATCTTCCCTATCTTCATCCTTCTTTGGACTAAATATTTTCCTAAATGCTTTGTTTCCGAGCATCCTACATTTCTTCTCGTCATTTAAGGTAATAAACCAAGTTTCACAACTATAAAGAGCAACCGGCGACATTACTTTTATAAATAATTATGTACAATTTTGTAATAACTAAAGGAGAAGAAAATATTTGCAGAATCACGATTTTTTGAACAGGAGAAAAGAAAAGTAAGGATTTTGAATTATTTTTTCTTCTACGTCTTAGTACCCGTTCAGGCTATACGTATGTCGAAAACTACGCCAGTGAGGTAGATATTAGAGGATATACACTTGAATTTGCGTGGAAGAGAGTGGGAAACCATCTATTTAAAGCCACCCTCAGCACACCCGACATCCCCATCACCAAAAAACCAGATTAGATGAGTCTGACATTTAGGCTGCGTGGCCACCGACGTGGGTAGTAACATTTCAAGCTATTACTATAAAAGGGTACAGATTGTGTAGTGCCATCTTTTTAAATGTCTTCTTTATTTATTTTCGTATGTGGAGAGAGATAGATAGATAGAGAGAAAACTTTCAGGAAAACCTATTCTCATCAAGCCCTGCTAGGATTCGCTCTCCAACCTCCTCGTCAACAGTAAAACATACCAGACGGCTTATCCTGCGTGGACATCAGTGCGGGTATCTTGTATATTAAACGTTCTCGCATCACTCATTGGAACAAGATAGTGGCTTTCAGCAGATAAGACAATTTTTTTTTCTATGACGCTCTGTACAAAGGGTCACAAGGCGCTCTTTTGATTGCAAGAAAATTAATGTGCTAAAGTCTGTTTATGAAACTCTCACTTTTTTTAAAATACTCGCACAGTAAAAATACTCCTGAGATAAATTAACTGTATTTACAAAGAAAAACACTGTGTCATCTCAGATCGCTGGTCTTGTGATAAGTTTAGCGATATAAGTATGGTGATTTTTATTTTTTTAGAAAACGCAGGACAAAAACTATATAAAGCATGCCATATATATGCATGCTAAAAAAGAAAAGAGAAATGGAGCATATAGACGAAAAATAATAGCGAGAGATAGAAAAAAAAATAGTCGAAGCACAAAACTTTTTATTAAAACTCCCTTTTCATTGATAATTCAAGGTAACACTGAGTTACCGCAAGTCAAATAATACCTAAGGGGCCATTAGTTTTATCGTCAATTCTAAGAAACAAGTATCAATGTTAAGAAAAGCTCTGTTTGTATAGAAACATAAATACATTTTCTTAATTTTTTACATTCTTTATTGACTATAAATAAATTTAGGATGTTGGTTGCTAATCATTACTTCAGTACATAATCTCTAATAATAAATCACTTAACATTAAAAGCAAAACAACCCCAGGGAAAATAAAAATAGGTCGTATCAAGAGATATAGCTGAGAGATGCATTTCATGGAAAAGTAAAACAATGGTAAACACTGATTTTGGTAGAAAGTTTGTTATGAAAGTTCTCATTTCTTTATTAAGTATAATTCTGGTAGGAAAAAATACCTCTAAGAACTAACTTACATTTTCATGGAAGTTTATATGCAACACATATATAGAAACGCTAATAAATTGTCATTGCACGAGTAAGTAATTTTGAGAAAAAACCTCTAAAAAAAATCCTCAAGAGGAAAGTTTCTTGCGCTAGCGCTGTTCAATACAAAATATAATTTTTTCTAACTTCAAAAAGAAGTACTTTTAGAAGTACTTGGTTAAAAGCCAGTACCTGTGCGTGCACACGCCATCACCCTAAAACCAGGTATTGTCATGCAAAAAACAGTATGTATGGTCACCCTAATTATATGACAAAGGAGAGAAGCCCGCCAAGAACTATACGAAAACACTGTCCACACTCTGACGGTGGCCAAACACTGATTTTGGTCTAAGAAAATACATAGTTTTTGTACTTAATAGTTTAATTAATTCCTCATTATTTGCCTGCAATTGTAGTCACACGGATTAAATGTCATAGGGCCGTAACAGGGAGATGTGTTTTGCTGTGTTCAAAACCTCCCGGAAATATTATTAATAAGTTTTTTTAATTCTTCCTTAGTGCTTTGACTAGTATAGGATAATTTTGGTAGGAATCTACTTTTAGAAAATAAAAACATAACGTTTTGCGGTCAATTTTGATATTATTCTATAGTTATGAATAATATATATCAAGAGTGACAGTGAAGATCACATGATTTGATATATGAATACGTAAAAGTAGGTCTAGTAGCTTTTCAAGAGCTCATGTAAGGTTACTTCCTATGAAACTTGAACCGTAGCTTATTGGGATCTCTTAAAAATCATAACATTTGCAACCTCAGTTAGGTTTTAAAACATTCTAATTTCTTTAATAGGGATTTCATGTTAGAATAATTCGTTCCCATCTCCAATTAGAGGAATTCACTAACCACAGCAGGTAGACCCCCTCCCGATCTCCCCCCCCCCCCNCCCCCCCCCCTTACAAATAAATATCTTGGTATGGTCCTGCAACCTTAAGATATTTTTTATTATTATTAACACTGACTACAGTAGCCCCGTGGCTTCTTTGGTGCTGACTGACAGTTCACAGCTGATTTCTGACAGTCAACAGTTAGGTATATATCTAAATTTTGACTTTCAGAAGTGACAGCTGTTAAACACATGGTTTTGCAGATCATATAGTTCGGCGTAGGGATACATAATTTGGTCTGGTAACTTTTCAAAGCCGTCAGCTGTCAGCTGTGAGCTGTCACTCAGCACCAAAGAAGCCATGGGGCTACTGTAGTGATTAAATGACATCTGTAACGTAAACATGGACACATTCAGGTATGTCATTATAAATAATAATAATACTTATCGCCGCGTCTTACTATCTGTTCGGGTTATACGGTTAAGTCTAATTACGCTAATGGATTAGGAATTGGTAAGGTTGGATTTATAGAAAGTGAACCCGCATTTGCGTGGAGGGAAAGTGGAAAACCATTTAGGGAAAACTACCCCCGGTGCACATGACCGAGATTCGAAACTCGATCTCTCCATCATCGGCAGTCTAGTTCGACACGGATCTAGCGCGTTAGCCAACTACGCCACCGAGGCAGGTACCTTAAGATCCACTAGTCTAGTTAATTGGTGACGGGAAGTTGGAGTTCCAATCTAAGCTGGGTGTACTGAGGATGTTGTCACCCCCTCCATTATCTCTCAACGCAAATACGAGTATATTTACTCTATTTTATACCATTCTCATCTCTACCCCATTACTGATACTAATATATCACATGGGAATAGCCCTGACGGGTAGTAAGACGCACTGCAAGAAAACCTCATTATAAGATTTTTGCCGTTTTGTATTAGATTTGTCTTTCAGTGGTGGCTTGGAGTCTACAGACTTAGCGAATTTTGCAGTACCGTACTGGCTTTAGTGTTAACAAAAATATATATATATATATATATCTACAGTTACCCGAATAAGGTTAAAAACCATTATTTGCCAGAAGAATTTGTTTAGATTATCGTGCTCTGTATTTTACCACCCGTAAGGGGTATTCCTATATTTACATTAATGAGGTAAGTAGCATTTAGAGAAGGTCTACTCATATTTGCTTGGAAGGAGAGTGATAAACCATATAGGCCAATATGACTATGTATATGGTATTCTAACCTCCACTTCCCCATACCCTGAAAATCAAACAAGAAGAGACTGACGAATTTCTCTGCGTGATCACTGCTACGTGTGATTTTGATCTAGAGCCAGTATCAATGTTTTCCTATTTGGCATATGCCACTAAGTTTACAGCCTATTCACTTTAGAAAGTTTAGATTTGTAGTTTTTTTTTAGCGTATGCCAGCAGTGTTTGTTGGCCAGACATTCCTAGTATTCTACTGACAGTGACGGATATTTAACAATCTTCCGAAACTGGGCCGCCATGTTGGTGCGGTTATACTTCGCCCCGATGAGATGATTATGTGGTGCCAGTTGATGTATCGGCAGCCATTGGAACAATTCCCCTCCGGACCCGCCTCGGTGGCCGCATGGTCTAAGGCGCTACTCTTGCAGTAGAGTAGACTGCCGATGACGGGAAGATCTAGGTTCGAATCTCAGTCGGGTGAACTGGGCTGGCTTTAGCTTTACACTCTCCCTCCACGCAAATGCGGGTTAACTTCCTCTAAATTCAACCTTCTCAATTCCTAATCCACTAACGTAATTAGTACTTAAGCGTATAACCCGAACGGATAGTAAGATGCGGTGATAAATATTATTATTATTATTATAAATGACATACCTGAATGTGTCCATGTTTACGTTACAGATGTCATTTAATCACTAGTCAGTGTTAATAATAATAATAATAATAATAATAATAATAATAATAATAATAATAATAATAATAATAATAATAATAATAAATGGTATGGAACTCCGCACGGACTTTTTCGGTCTATTGTTTAAAAATTGAGATATTTACTCAAAACTCGTAATATATGTGAAACGAACTAATATACACTAGCAAACCCAAGCATAAATTGCACTATACTTATATACAACATTTTTGAGTCCCGGTTTTAAATTTTATAATTTTTATTTAAAAAAAATAAATGTCTTCATTTGTTTGTTTGGACCGATAAAAAAGATCATTATTGGGTCCACAAGGGTCAACACTTCGTATTAAAATTTCAACTTCCAATTAAAATTTTCAACATTTTATTAGGTGTTGCACATCTTCATGTTATCGCATTGCTATTAAATTCCTCATTTATAAATTTTGACAAATAAAAAATATAAATATTGACTATTGAGTCTAAAATTGAGATAGATCATTGTTGTACAAAAATTTCTTCTTAGAGGTTTAAGGAAAAATAACATAAACTTTTTGCGAAACTTACTTATATTTATTTACTCTATGACATTACAAAATTATTAAGTAATATCACTTCACAACTAAAGCGCACAAAATTGTATTAATATATTTGCCAATATCTCAGAAACTGTTGGTTTTATAAAAATATATTTCACATAAAAGTTTTTTTATTTTTAATAGTACTACAATTTTGCAATGATAAGTTATTTAGTATCTCAAATAGTTGCGGAAATACGGAAATTTCAGCTTCTGTAAAGTACCCTAAAATTCATTTTCATGGGAAAATGAAAATAGCCAATTTATTTATAATATTAATCAACGCCTAGATACGAATTTTAATAAAAATCGGTAGAGCCGATTTTGAGAAAATCGATTTTTTCTCTTTTTGCCCTTTTGTAAACCCTTAATTTTAGGGTTAGATAGCCAATTCCAAAGATTCCTTGGGGCAACCTTATGTAAATCCTAGATACCAAGTTTCAATCCGATCGGTAAAATAGTTTAGGCTCTAGTTGGAGGTATAGACAGACAAACAGACAGACAGACGGAAATTCAAAAACCAATTTTTCGGATTCGGGGTGTCATGAAACGTCGAGATTCATCAAAATATCGAGTTCGATTTTTTTGACGATCACCATACTTTCTCTACCTGTAAGATAGCGAGAAATTTAAAATTGTCATTAAATTCGAAGACAAACTTAACAGATATTCAAAATTTGTTGATATCACCATGTGAAGAAAATTCAACTTTATATTTTAATTGAAGCAATATTTTATTTATTTTGGCAAAAAAAAATTGTCATAAAAACTTCAAAAACACTTTGGTTTGCGTCCCTTTTATCTCCATCTTAATGATAGTTCTTTTCAACGCACCTATGAATTAAGACATTATAACTTTTATGTTACACACACCGATGGTCGANGTAAAAGATGAGGGGGGGGAGAGCGGGAGGGGGTCTACCTGCTGTGGTTAGTGAATTTGAGGTCGAGTGTACTGAGGGTGGTTTTCCACTCTCCCTCCAAGCAAATATAACACTCCTCATCCCTAAAACCACTAGCGTAGTTAGTAAATAAGCGTATAGCTCGAACGAGTAGTAAGACGTGGTGTTAAAAAAATCCCCTTTGGGACAAATCACTATGGTACCGCCGGGAACTGAAGCTGGTATCGCTAGATTAGTTTCAAGTAAAGCTGATCATTAGACAAAGAGACCGGCCAGATTTGTAGGTGATACTGTCTTATCAGCAATCAGTGTAGGCCTAAAAATATTATATTTAAAACAAATAATACCTAAAGGCGCGTTGTCCAAGCTTCGACAGTTACCTGCGACTGCGGCTGGAGTCACACGACTATGGCCGCAACAGACCATAGTGACACTAGCCACATTCGACAGTCACATGGGATGTTTTCCAAGACGTGGCTACAGCCGCAGTCGATTTCGAGTTGGATGAAAGCACAGGTGATCAAAGTGACAGAACCTTTTTGGATATTTTGAAGGAGAAAAAATATGTTGACGAAATAATTTTAATGGGGTTTTACAGCGGAAGGAAATTACAGAAGGTGAACATATGTATGGATGTCCTAGTACTTCGGATGTTTTAAATCGTATACGCATGAATGTTGGGATGTTAACTCACATAACACCACATCCTGCGAGTGGGCTATAGGCACATCCAGTTTTTGTTGTTGAAACTTTTTTTAAATTAGATTAACATACAAAATTCAATAATAAATATGCAATCTCGCTACAACTATACCACTGTCAAGTGATGGGACACGAGCCGCAATCACCACAGCTCTGGAAATCTCGCTGCGGCTCCAGCTGCAAACACTGCTCACTCCACCAGTGATGCGACACGAGCCGCAATCACCACAGCTCTGGAAATCTCACTGCGGCTCCAGCTGCAAACACTGATCACTCCACCAGTGATGGGACACGAGCCGCAATCACCACAGCTCTGGAAATCTCACTGCGGCTCCAGCTGCAAACACTGCTCACTCCACCAGTGATGGGACACGAGCCGCAATCACCACAGCTCTGGAAATCTCGCTGCGGCTCCAGCTGCAAACACTGCTCACTCCACCAGTGATGGGACACGAGCCGCAATCACCACAACTCTGGAACTCCCACTGCGGCTCCAGCTGCAAACACTGATCACTCCACCAGTGATGCGACTCCAGCCGCATTCACAGATATCTGTCGCAGCTTGAGAACGCACCTTAAGACGATAAACTTTTCTTTGTTTGAAAATCTGTAGTGTTTATTTAATGATAAAAGTTCGTGCTATATTTTTTATGATTTTTAAAAAGTACTTAATAACAATGATTAGGATAATATATCTAATTTTAAACTCGCAAAAATGATTTTGATCTCAACGAAGCGAAATAATAGCAATACAGATAAGATAATAGGACTATAGATGACGTTATAATTTGATGGTCACCTCTCTTATTAATTACGCCACTATTTGAGTATCTATTTATTGCTTAATCATATTGAAATAGTCATTTTTTTCAAAAAGGATATATCTATCAAAACTTTTTTAAATTTCAACATTACAAGCCCAGTAGCTACATATCATTCAGAAATAAGATAATCTAAATAAATTAATGTTTCAAAAGAATTACCCTTTATCTTATAGTAAGTCACCATATCTAAATTTGTCTGTACCTTCTTTTAATTTGTAAAGTCAACTAAATTAACTCGTATCTTTGGGCACATGGTTTGAGGGGCCACTCTCGCAATGGACTGGATTAAATCTGACGGGGAATCGGGATTCAAACCCCAGTAGAGTTTAATGACGGTGGTTTTATATAAATTGATTATTACTCTTTCTAGCTCTTCACGCAAATGTGGATACACTTGAACTAAGTTTCTTATCCTACACCAATAGTGTGGATATGTTAATAGTCAGAACGGGCGTACAAAAAAAAATCAAAAATTCTTAGTATAACCAACATTACACACCACTTTTGTTGATTTATTATTGTTTGGAATTAGATTTTTGGAGACAAATACAACTTCGGATTGTCTAGATGGGATCCATTTCAAAAGGGTTGTATTTTGATAGTAGACAAAGCTACTTAACCAAAAAAATGTTTATCTCTGTTTATTGAAATGTATAACCTATTGTGTTTCCATCCATCCATACACCGTACAAAACAACGGACAACTGCAAAGGGATAACTTCTTTTACTTTTTTTTTTTGACATCAATATAAAGTTTTATCGGTGCCAAATTTTGTATAAATGTAGATCGCTGTCTTCTCTTTAAAAAAGAGCTTTTGTGCAGGTAGGAATAGATATTTTTTGCAGTTTATCACATTTAAATGACGCACATCTACAATAGTGGACTTAAGTGCCGATCGAGAACTCGCTTGGGTGGCCGCATGGTCTTAAGGTGGGGGTGTAGGGAACTCGAGTTAAGGTTAGTGTTTTTGCAGTTTTTATAGAAAAACTGTTTTTAGCTAAAATAAATAAAATATTTCTCTACTAGAAACATAAGGGTTTAAATTTTTTTTCACACGGTGATGTCAACAGTTCGTGAATTTCTGTTAAGGTTGTCCTAAAATTTAATGATTACTTTTTCTCTTTATTTAAAAAGTTTCTCATCTAATGTCACTATGGTCATTACAGATATTTAATAACCTTTGATATCATCATGTGAAGAAAATTAAATTCTATGTTTCTACAGGAGCAATATTTTATTTACTATGCCGAAAAAAAATTTGCTATAAAAACTGGAAAAAAAAAACAAAAAAAACTGGCCTTTACTCGCGTTCCCTGCACTCCCACCTTAAGGCATCACTCTCGCAATAGACTAGACTGCCAATGACTGGTAGATCGGGTTTTGAACCCCTGTTGGGTGTACTGAGGGTGATATTTCCTAAAAGGGCTTTCACTCGGCCTACGCATGAATGCAGGTACACTTCCTCTAAATTCAACCTTACTCATTCCTAACACATTAGCGTTTGTACATACACGTATAACCCGAACGGGTAGTAGGAAGCGGCGCTAAAATAAAATAGAAAATTCTTCTCATAAACTACGCTGAAGCTTCGTGAATGGTCGTACAAAGTATATTTAGGGTTCGTTAAGCAACGTTGAATATTCGCCATAAACAAATTGTAGAATATGTTCACTAATTTCAGCATTACAAAGATAACTCAGAGTAATTCCAGAATACTATCAAAAACAGTTTCACTAGACTTAATAAAATACTTGTGGTAGGAATTTTATTGAAAGAAACTTTCAGAAAATACAAATATATGATTTGCTGTTAACATGATAACATTTTACTATATTATTAGTGTTTTTTTAAATGTTTTGATATTCTCTATCAAAATTACTTGACAAATAAATAAAAGTAAATCTAATCACTTTTTTAGCTGTTGAATAAGGTTATTTCTATGAAAATTGGATTGTATTAACATTATGCATTCTGTATTATGGTAATTAAAATGTAAAATGCAGTGATGAAACTTCAAATTATATGAGCTAAAGTTGAGACAATATGTTATAAAAGCACGACTCATTTTTTCAACTTAACACTATTTTTAAATGCGATGGAAGGGTGAAAATAAAGGTGAAAATATTGTGTCAGTAGTAAATTTAAGGTAATATTGATATTCTTAATATTATTAATTTTATCATTAGCATAAAGACCAAAGTAAATAAAGTAAATAAAAAATTGCTAAATATATATAATATACCGATTATATTGATAGAAGGAATTATTTTTAATTTTTAGTTTGGGGGATTGGGAAATAAAAAATGAAAGGTTACACTCAACACCAAATAATATTCTAAAACCGTTTGATGGGCCCTAACGTGTTATAGCAGACGTGTTTAGAATTGGTCGGTATAAAAATAATTTCAGATGATTGTGTTGTTTTTTTAATATTTTTCTTGTTACTCTACGTCTTACAACCCCCCGGAATATTCGCATATTTACACTAATGGGGTATGGATGAGTAAGGCAGAACTCAGAATAAATGTACCTTCATTTTCGTGGAGGAAGAGGGATGAATAATTTTGGTAAAAACACCCTTTGCACACAAGGCTATATATAATACAGATCCCGATCACCTCGTAGCCAACGAACCAGACGGAATGAGACTGACGCCTTTGTCCGTTCGTTTTCATCGGTTTGTGATCACGCTAATGTGTTAGGGATGAAGAAGGTTGAGTTGAGAGGAAAACCATTTAGAAAGAAAAAACTCCGATCTCCCCATCATCGGCAAGTCTAGTCTACTGCAAGGGCTGAGCTAAGACCATGCGGCCTACGAAGTGGGTGAATGTGATGATTGAAGGAATAGTCAAGTTTGCATAGGAAGGGCCTTATTTGACAGATAGAAAAGTTAAAAGCTCTACTTAGTAAAATGTTATCAATTTTGATGACCAAAAATCTTTGTATTTTCTAAAAGGCCCTTTCTGCTAACATTGGACTATCCCCCTCTTGTTCTGAGTTTAGCTTTTCCTCGACATATGATTCAATAATGTAGCACGAGCAGTTTCTCTGGGTCGCGCCTGCGCAGACAGAGATCGGCTGAGGCAAGGAAACAAGCTGGCTGTGTTCCTCGTGATGTGGAACTCACTAGTTTCCTTCACCCCCTCCTCGTAAAAAAAAACCCGCCAAGTATAATCCAGCTCGACTAAGTCGAGAGGGAATGCTAATATACTAAGCTCGAATCCCTGCAGAGTGACTAAATGGATTGTGGAGGAAGGCAAAGTTCTACACACAAATCTGGTTTGACCCGGTTTCAGGAATCAACTTAGTTTAACGAGTGTGGGGTGATTTTATACTTAATAATATCACTCTATCTATATAGATGTTTTTACTTCCCATTTCGTTGTACTAGGAACAATATTAATTTATCTTCTCTTGCTTAATAAAACAGGACATAGCCTACAGTTCGATTTTAATATAAAAAGCCTTTTAAAAATATACAAACATACATTTTGCGGACAACATTTTTAGAAATTTTTAACATTTTTATCACAACTTGTGAATGTGAGGAATGCCAGGCCTCCACCGTGGTTCGGATTCCACGTTAAACTGTAGGTCCTTCATTTCATCTCACAATCACCCTACCATTACACATTAGCGTAAGTGCGTATAACCCGAACGGGTAGTAAGACGCGGTGCTAATAATAATAATAATAATAATTTAACATTTTTAGCATTATTTTATAGGTATTAACATTATCTATCAAAATTTGAATTTGTATTTCACATGCCTTTCATGGATACGTACAAATAGATTTAGTAATTTTTCTAGATATCAGATTAGGTTCTTATGAAAATTGAACTTTAATAATCCTATTTGTGAGGAAAAATAATTGAAAAAATTATATTTCTACCATATATTCTATTGAATGATATTCAAGGGTCCCTTTTTTGTTCATTCTTTTCTAAATAATTTTATTACAGCCCTGTATTTTTGGAGATTATGATAACGTTACTCATGAAAATCCATTAGTAGCCCTTAATCACGTTCACTCTTTCCAAACTGAAGAAGAAGAAATAAATATATACCAAAAGTAAATGCACGATGTTGGTTGAATCATGATGTGGCCCTTTATCTCAGTCGGTCCAGAATCTATTGTTCTATTGCTCTCATATTTAATTGCTGATAAGGGTCGTAATTTATCAATTAGAAATATATTTTATATTTTTTACATTAGGTAACAAATGTACAATGTTGGCCTCTAGGTTCTGAGTTTATTTCACGTTCTATGCTTCTTACTACCCATCCATCTACACCAATTTAAAAAAATTAGCACCGTGTCTTACTATCCGTTCGGCTTGTACTCATATTTACTAATTATACTAATATGTTAGGGATGAGGAAGGTTTAATTTAGAGCAATCATACTAATATTTGCGTTAAGGGAGACTGGAAAAAATATTTAGGAAAAAAAAATTCTCAGTACACCCAACCGAGATTCGAACTCTGATCTTCCCGGCATCGATAGTTCAGCCTGTTGTGAGAGTGAAGCTTTAGTTTAGACCATCACAACAGTAACGAGCGTTACAATAAGAAAATAGGAGTGATAAAAGTAGAACTATAGAATAAATGCATCCGTATTCACGAGGATAGAGGGTGAGAGACCAGTTAGTAAAAATCAGTCGGGATTCCAGCTCTGACCTCCCCATCAAAGGCATACCAGATAATACCGAGTTGACTCCTTTACCTTTGTGACCACCGATGCGGGTTGCTGGGTCTGTCCTAATATTAATCCAGGATAAGTCACTGATAGCCAGCACACTGGCTGTAGATAAGTCACTGATAGCCAGCACACTGGCTGGAGATAACTCACTGCTAGCCAGCACACTGGCTGGAGATAAGTCACTGATAGCCACCCCACTGGCTGGAGATAAGTCACTGATAGCCAGCACACTGGCTGGAGATAAGTCACTGGTAGCCAGCCCACTGGCTGGAGATAAGTCAACTGATAGCCAGCACACTGGCTGGAGATAAGTCACTGATAGCCAGCATACTGGCTGGAGATAAGTCACTGATAGCCAGCCCACTGGCTGGAGATAAGTCACTGATAGCCAGTACACTGGCTGGAGATAACTCACTGATAGCCAGCACACTGGCTGGAGATAAGTCACTGATAGCCAGCACACTGGCTGAAGATAAGTCACTGGTAGCCAGCACACTATGGCTGGAGATAAGTCACTGATAGCCAGCACACTGGCTGGAGATAAGTCACTGATAGCCAGCACACTGGCTGGAGATAAGTCACTGGTAGCCAGCACACTGGCTGGAGATAACTCACTGATAGCCAGCACACTGGCTGAAGATAAGTCACTGATAGCCAGCACACTGGCTGAAGATAAGTCACTGATAGCCAGCACACTGGCTGGAGATAAGTCACTGATAGCCAGCACACTGGCTGGAGATAAGTCACTGATAGCCAAGCACACTGGCTGAAGATAAGTCACTGGTAGCCAGCACACTGGCTGGAGATAACTCACTGGTAGCCAGCACACTGGCTGGAGATAACTCACTGATAGCCAGCACACTGGCTGGAGATAAGTCAAGGAGGCCTCAAACATTTGTAAGGTCATATCAGACGATTACTAACCTGCGAGAATTTGGTTTGACTCCCATTCAAGTCCAAATCAGATATTCACGTGGTGATAAAATGAAAGATAGAATACGAGTGCTTCTTGGCACTCTTAATACGAGGTCTCATGTTCAAGTGACCCCTCTTGTCGAACCCCATTAAATAAAATGTTCAATAGGGGACTGATGCCAAGACTCTTCCGAGTTGATTGCTGGTATAGCTAACCGGCCCCATGGTGTAGTGGGCAGTGCATAAAACTACGAAAATAGGGTTCCCGGGTTCGATTCTTGGCTGGTACCTTGGGTATTTTTCCTGAACGATCACCAGGGTTTTGGTTAATTAGTCTTGCGTTAGGTTTGTTTCAGCTGGTTCCACACCCTCATACTCACGATCACCATCACCTCATCTCATCGGGACATGGAAAGAGCCTCCACGGAAAGGATGTACAGTTAATATATTCGGGTGACGCCTGGGCAACGGTACGTTAATACTGGTTAATCTTTCCACTACTGGCTACGATTGATGTAGCAGGGACGCGCAATATTATTATTAATATTATTACTGGTATAGCTAGATTCCCTTCAGTGAAAAAAAATTGATTTCTTCAATTAGTTAATTAATATAGTCTGATTGTCTTGAGAAGAATTACCTGGTAGTTCTAAACTAAACCAAACTAACTAAATATATGATAAATTAATACATCAACTAAAGAACTTTGGAAATGTCACGTTTGACAGTTGTAATGCAACTACAGGGACTTTTTTTCTAATCAATGTTGGCTACTCTGTATCTAGTTTTTACATATTTTAAAGGGATATTTATGTGGCAAACCGACTATGCTACACTTTTTGTGTCCGGTGGCAGGTGTTGTTCTATTTGAATTAATTGTTAAGTCGTGTGTGTAGGTGACATTCTGTGTTTATAAAGAGCTCGCTAATCCCTAAATAAAATAAACGGCCAACGCAGTACCACAACTCTCAACCAAGCGTGTACTCATTGTGACGCGCGAACTGTTTACGTTCTGTATGTAATGTGGGCTTCAAGTGGCCGTGACTGCTTCGTGACGTCACGGAGGAACACGCGGAGGAGTGGCAAGTAAGACACTTCCGTGACGTCACAATGCTAGCTTGGATTTTTCTGCCTATCCTGAGCTTGGATTGAGTCTATAAAAAAAGGCCGGATTGATTGATTTTTTTTATTTATTTTTTTTAACTTCTTGGTCGAGCTCGGGCTAGAAGTTTAATATGATAAATAGTCCCGCTAAAAACCGTAACAGAACCGGATGGAGTACAGTGAGGAAAGTGTTCCGATAAAGGTTAGACGGAACGCCAACATTTTATCCAGTTTACGGATAGTGATGCTGTACACGAGTATCCTAATAACTGAAAACCATTAAGGTTCCCACCCACCAACACGGTGCGGATATCAGGATGTATAACAACCCCACGCACTAAATTATTATTATTATTATTATTATTATTATCATTATTAGCACCGCGTCTTACTACCCGTTCATGTTGTACGCACTTACGCTAATGTGTAATGGTAGGGTGATTGTGAGATGAAATGGAGGACCTACAGTTTAACGTGGAATCCGAACCACGGTGGAGGCCTGGCATTCCTCACATTCACAAGTTGTGAATAATACACGTCTTGTCAGAGGTGAAGGAAGGGTTTGA
>CABFWO010001745.1:140240-153517 GCA_902155825.1 Timema genevievae
TTTTAAGGGTAGCTTAGTGATGATATTTTATTAATTTGAATATGAAAACTGGTTCTAGTGATTTAGTTAAAATGTGTATCAGTTAAGTTGTTTACATTGTCATTTTATTTTTTGCTAAACAAATTATTTTCATCAGTTTACGCATGACTGACTTTTGTGAAATTTTATTTTTATTTTGAATAGCTCCAACAATTTTGTTCAAAATTGGTCCTGGGGAACTATTTTACAAGATAAATAATAATATACTTTTTTTAAAAATAAATTCAATCTAAGGGTAGCTTAATCATAACAAATTATAAAAAGGATGATTATTTTAAAACTGGCCCTGAAGATTGAGATAAAAATAGATATCTGGGCTTAGTTTTACATGATAAATAATAATCCGTTTTTATTTTTACAATTTTTTTTTAAATAACAAACCAATTTTCAAATAGCAAGGGAGTTTTATGACGTCTGCAACGCGTCTCATTGCTCCGGTAGGCGTCCACCTTAAGTTTTTTTTAGAACAGCATCTTCCCCCTAAAGTTTTTTAATTTTGATGCTTACTATGAAATAAAACAAAAAAGTCACTGTTGAGCTATAAAGTCTTGGCCACTCAAATTAATGTTTCACAGCGCACGTTTTGCTATCTAGTCTGTTATTTGTTTACTTTTTATTTTGTTACGTGTGCAAAATAAAATAATAAAACTCTCTGAACGGATCTTTATGGTTATTTTATTGCAAAATAATGTATACCTATAGAAATTGTTGAGCTTAGTCTTTATCTCACGTCCCAACTGCAACTCTTAATATTTTAATGGCCTTTACTTTACTCATGATCGTTAAGTTATAACAAGTTATTGTTAAGTTATTGTTATCACAGGCCCATCAACTTTGTGATACAATCTGCTAGAAATTGTGAATTTACACGATCACTATTTCACGTGGATCATTTATGATTAAACATTAATAGAGATAAAGAGTTAATAGAAGTTCCTAATACAGAATATTGTTGAAATATTAAATTATATTAGGATAAAAACTGCATTGAAAAGGCCGTTTATGACAATTTTAAAATGGCTTCGCAGAAAGCCATTGTGCACAAATCATCATTCTGTCATAATAGGGACATACTGTAGTTATTAACCAGAAACTCTGTCTCTTTGTCCCTCATTGTCACCCCGGAAAATGTTGAGTAATCATTCAAATACGAATGCCCTGGACAATTTTCTAGCATATCTTGGTCTTTTATTTTTCCTTTTATTCCCATACCTCGCGCGAGCCGGGAGCTGAGTCGGGCCTGCTAAACGCTCCTATTGATATGCACTACAAACTCTGTATAGCCACTCCTAAGAGACTTGATTGAATCCCGTTGGGGTTAATAACTAAGTAAATGATGCGAAAGATATTGGGGTAAAAGTATTTTTTTAAATTAGGGTTTTTAATTCACATTTTTGGTACCAATCAATTATATCAGCACACGAAGAACTAACTTAGCTCTAGAACTAACACAACACCCAGTCCCCCAAACTTTAATTCATAACTTTTAAAGGTAAAACCTCAATTTCACCGATGATACATTTTTCAACAGTGCTATGAATCAAACCCGCAGTTCTCAGCTCACAGGGGATTCAGATCGCTAATAGTTGCACTTACCCGCTTTAGCGACTGCATAGTGTGTGACGCCACTCTCGCAATAGGCCAAACTGCCGATGATGGGGAGATCGGGATTCAAATCTCGGTCGGGTGTATTGAGGGTGGTTTTTTAATGAATTTCCACTATTTTTCTCTCCACGCAAATGCGGGTACAAATCCTTTAAATTCAAGTTTCTTCATCCCTATCACATTAATGTAATTAGTACATGTGTGTATAACCCACATGGTGCTAAAACATAAATAAAAATTGTTATCCATAAACCTAAAATAATTGAAATACTCGTTGAGTAATCATATCTAACGTTCATGTTGCTTTGAATGCTGAAAGTAATTTATTTAGTTTTATTAATAAATTATTAGTCTCACGGCAATTTTTAAAGCTAGCCATTCTTTATGTAATATCGCGCGTCTGGGCTACATCAATCGTAGCCTAGTTTGTGGAAAGATTAGCCAGTACTAATATACCGTTGCCCAGAGGAACCCGAATGTACTAACCGTAAATCCTTTCCGCGGAGGCTCCTTCAATGTTCCGATAAGATGAGGTGTTGGTGATAGTGAGTATGAGGGCATGGAAACAATAGAAACATTTAGATCTAACTTAAGACTAACTAACCAAACCCTAGGGACCGTTGGGGTAATTCCCCTTTCGGGAAAAGTAACCAAGGTATGAAGCCGGGACTCCTAGGCTCGTAGCCAGATGCACTGATCACTACATCACGGAGCCAGTGATTGCATAGTTGATTAATAATACCCATTAAAAGTGACAGCTGCTAACCACATAGCTTGACATGAATACGTGATAATATTAATTGTAGTCACGTTTTTAACTATCAGAAAATGTTTCTTCCTATCACATTCTTACTATACATTGCAGTCAAAATGTGCATGTGCAACTTATTTATTTGATTACTTTAAGGTCAACGTTTAAATGTCCTCATAAAAAAGTAACAATAATAACAATAATTGATGATTTATTGAAAGAAGTATTAGAATAAAATAATTGGTGAGCCTTCAACACGTTATCACTGTGACGTGCATGTCATTGGGACTTAATTGCTATTCACATAAAGAAAATGAAAGTGTGACTAACCGGCCTCACGGCGTAGTGTTCAGTGCAGCTGGATACGAGCCTAGGGGTACCGGGCTCGATTCCCCGCTGGTACCACCGGTATTATTCCCGAAAGGTGAATCATCCCAACGGTCACCAGGATTTGGTTAATCATGTTCAAGTTAGGTTTAAGTGTTTCCACTGGTTCCACACTCTCAAATTCACTATTACCATCACCTCATCTCATCGGGACATGGAAAGAACCTCCACGGAAAGGATGTACGATTAGTACATTCGGGCATCCCTTGAGCAAAGGTACATTAGTACTGGCTATTCTTTCCATTATTGGCTACGAGTGATGTAGAACAGACGCACAATATTATTATTACCTATACAATAATACTAATAATATAGTAAAACTGTATATATATATATATATATATATATATATATAGATCAGAGAGGTAAGAGTTATAGGAGATCTACCTGTATTTGCGTGGAGGAAGAAGAAGAATGAGAAACCAATTAGAAAAATCCCCCCTTTTAGTGCATGCGGTCGAGATTCGGGACCCAAACTTCTCGTCACCGATAAACCCCAACAGACGAGGTTGACAACTGAGCGATCGGAATTTCAGCGCAGACTAGTATATTGCGAGAGTGACGCCTTAGAGCTTAGACTATGCAACCAACGAAGTGGGTTTGTATCAAAGTTGACAATACAAAATATGTTTGTAATTTTTAAACTGTTATTTTTCCCCAGAATTATTTTGTGCACCAGGTCATATGCTTATAAGGAAGGGATGAGGGGGCAGAATTTTAGAGGAAATGCACACGCATTTGATTGGATATTTAGTGTATTAAGCTTTTCTTCCAATCAAATGAGGGCACATTTACTCTAAAATTCGACCGTCCTCCCATAAATGATTGTTGGAAGCTGTAGGAACTAACAAGGCTGATACATAGGCTTAATATGACAAAATATGGTATTGATTATTTTCATCATTTTTACATTATTAACATCTATTATATTTATATAATTTTTAATTTCTTTAAGTTTAATTAAGGAGTTGTTGTGACTATGGATTCAATTATGTTATGTTGTTATATTGTGAAGATTTCGATGTGATTTAAAATATTTACAACTCAACACAAGGATAAATAAAAAGATAAATATCTTGAAACTTAAAAATATAAAAAAGCCATTCACAAAATATTGATGTTGCTCAATAGTATCAACATGAGAGGAAGTCAACATACAAAAGGTGGAGGCAGAGCATAAAATAATCTAGGGAGAAAAATATATTCAGCGCTCCCGGCGGGGATTCGAACCTCAAACTCATTATCATCCATTAAACCAGACAAAATGAGGCTGGCATTGCCCCTCAGATCCACACGTGAGGGTAAATGCACTTTGAAATTCTTGAAATATTTTGGTTCAAAATATTTCCTGTCTTTTCCAGTGACGGTGAATTTAATTTCCCTCCGTCTCATCTTTTTTAAATTAGTGTGTGTAAGGTGAACTGCTGTTAGTGACATTAAATATTAATTAATGACTAACCAAAATATACGAGTAGTTGCATTCAAGGTCATTCGACTGTTCTCCGAGTGCTGCTTCAGAAATTTAAATAGTGGAAACCACTTGTCTGTGGTTATTCTCTTCACACTTCAGACAAGCTTTAAAACGTTAATAGATATTCAATGCTATTTCCTTATTGCGAGACCATGATAATTATAGTTGGCTGGTATTCGAAAACAAGTGTTTTTAATTCCATTATGCAAGATGGTCAACTAAGAAGGTTTATTTACGACAATAAAATTAATATTATTTTACGTGATTGTTGAATCAAGGCCTTCAACATCGAGACTAGTCATGATCACAACTGATTGAATGAAAGTCACTGTAAGATGGTGAGATGTAAAGGAGCTTTTGTTAAGGTCCAAATTTTTATTTTTATGCGAGAGAAAAATTATTTTTATGGATATCGAGATTCCTTGCCCCCTCTGAACCCGAAAAAAGGGGTTTCCGCGCTGCTATCTGTGTGTCTGTGTATCTCGGCTTAGAACCTAAAACATTCTACAGATCGGGTTAAAATTTTATATCTAGGGTTTTCATAAGGTTCTTCAGAGGGATTTTTGGAATTAAATATCCAACCTTAAAACTAGGAGTAGTTTATTTGGGGAGGGAAAATGAAAAGATCGACTATTTTCAGTTTTAAAGATTTTGATTAAAAGTCGTATCTAGGTGTTATTTAAGATTTTAAACAAAATGTAGTATCTCATTTTTCCCATAAAAATTAATTTGCGTTTACATAAGCAGAAATTTATAATTTTGATAATATCTCCGCCACTCTTTGAGATACTAAATAACCTATCATCTCAAAGTTGTTTGACTATTAAAAGTAAAAAGCTTTTATTTGAAATATATATATGTATAATAATAAAACTGTAAATTTTGTCTGTACGCTAGATTTATTATCTTTGTTTGTCTACAGTAAACTCAAAAAGTATTCATGGGTTCGAGATGGGCCGTCTTCTGTTGTACTGCTTATTTTCGAGAATAAAGGGTAACCTCAATACTGTCACGTTTCTCATCGGCGAGCGAAGCGGTGTTGAAAAACACCTAACGTTAGTATGGTTACATTTGTAACTGACTGTTCGTGCGGCTACATTTGTAACTGACTGTTAGTGTGGCTACATTTGTGACTGGTTGCTAGTGCGGCTACATTTGTAACTGACTGCTAGTGCGGCTACATTTGTAACTGACTGTTAGTGCGGCTACATTTGTAACTGACTGATTAGTGCGGCTACATTTGTGACTGGTTACTAGTGCGGCTACATTTGTAACTGACTGCTAGTGCGGCTACATTTGTAACTGACTTAGTGCGGCTACATTTGTAACTGACTGTTAGTGCGGCTACATTTGTAACTGACTGTTAGTGCGGCTACATTTGTAACTGACGGCTAGTGCGGCTACATTTGTAACTGACTGTTAGTGCGGCTACATTTGTAACTGACTGTTAGTGCGGCTACATTTGTAACTGGTTGTTAGTGCGGCTACATTTGTGACTGATTGTTAGTGTGGTTATATTTGTAGCTGACTTAATGTGGTTACATTTGTAACTGACTTGATGTGGTTACATTTGTAATAGAGTATTGGTGCGGTTAAATTTTTGTAACCGACTGACCGCAATCACTAAATAATGTTTGCATACCCTTAGTAAGTAAACTGCGTACCGCCGACGTATACGTACCACAGTTTGACAATTATTGCCTTAGGCCATCCGACCACCAAAGCGGGGTTTGAACCAAAATAGCTTTTACAACTTGAAGAATATCTTATACCAGTCGACTTCAGTGGTCTTAGGGTAAAGTGCTCGCTTCAAGATCCGATGATAGTGGGTCCAAGCCCAGCTGGGGTGGATGGATTTATTTTTAATGATAAAAACCGTATCACAACTTCCTTCGGAGAGTAAGTAAAGCCATTAGCCCCATGTCGATTGTGGCATATAAAAGAACCATGGATATATGTGAGAATACCTTTTACGGCTAAATTAGTAGGCCCTTTCGCTCTCGCTCAATCTCGCTCAAAGAAATTCTCGTTTGCAGATATAATCAGTAGGTTCAAAAAACGCACGTTGGATACCGCAAATAAATGGAAAAAACTAATACCGTGAACTATGATTTACTGCGGCTGAATTTCTGACGGTGCCTAAAATCCAATTATCTCAACTCTCAATTGACATATTCAGCCTTAAACATTATTGATGCATAGCCTTCGGCAACAGACGATGTTGGGTAGCTCAGTGGCTAGAGAAATGACGTGCAAGGTCAAACGTCTAAAGTTCGATTCCCGTGTCAAGGCAGGTTTTCTTTTCCAGGACGTATTCAAACACCCATATATGTTGTCCAAGATGAATGGGGCACGATTATGATGAATAATTTACTATTGAAATAAACGTCTCAAGGCTTTGAAGTTGAGTAAAAAGTCAAATGGAAGTGTAAAAAAAGTTTTTTATGAGGAACAGAATTGTGAAGGGTAGAAAGGTACAATAGCAAATTAATGTAGATGTGTTTGCTTGAGACAGTATTTATAGTCTAGTCTCAGGAGTCAACTAAATATGCTGATAGACAAATAGCAAGCAGTTATAAGGGCCGTATTTATAGTCTAGTCTCGGGAGGCAACTAATCTCTCAGTATCCAAATAGCAAGCAGCTATAAGGACCGTATTTATAGTCTAGTCTCGGGAAGCAACTAATCTCTCAGTATCCAAATAGCAAGCAGTTATAAGGGCCGTATTTATAGTCTAGTCTCGGTAGGCAACCAATCTCCTGGTATACTAATAGCAAGCAGTTATAAGGGCCGTATTTATAGTCTAGCCTCGGGAAGCAACTAATCTCTCAGTATCCAAATAGCAAGCAGTTATAAGAGCCGTATTTATAGTTTAGTCTCGGTAGGCAACCAATTCCCAGTATACACATTACAAGCAGTTCAAGTCAAATGGGGGACTGATTGAACTTTGAATCTCGACTATGTAAATGGTCCTGAGATTCTCACATCGATGGGCACGCAGACTAAAATGTAAGCTTTATCTAATCTGGTTTGCCGGGGATTAAGAGATCGGGATTTGGTTTTCAGCTGTAAGTATGGAGGAAGATATTTCATGAATAACCTCACACTATACCTCCACGCAAATTTGGGTGTATTATCTCTTATTCCTACCTTTCTCTTCCCTGGCCCATAAGTGTAGCTTACATAAAATGAATAAATCCCGGCTGTATCATATCGACCTGAACCTTTCTGCACCAGCTAGGAAAATATTTACGATTAAATTTTCCCCTTATTTTTATACAAAATAATGTAGAACATAGAAATGATTCAATGTGATACGGACAGGTGCGCACCCCACTTAAGACGCGATTTAAAAAACAAAACAAACCTAGCTAACCAACAAGATTATTCAGTCCAATTCCATTTCCTTAGTTTAAGTAACGATCAGGGTGAGCTGACACTTATGTCGGGATCACGATCAACTTAACTTTACCTTAACGTAACGTTCACTTAAGTTTCACTTAACTTAAGAAAACAGATATGTGATCACGATTCACGTAGCTTAATTTAACAACTCGAGACAAACATCTGCATTCTAGAGTACATACCTATGTGTTTTGATATGTGATTTGTAGGTACGATTTGTAAAGTGATGATAAGTGAATGTTTACAATTTTAAATAGATATAATAAATATATATTATTAAAATTTTTTGATAAATTTAGCTTACCTATTTTGATTTAATTATTTTGTTTCAATGTCTGATCACTAGAACTCAAGCTAAAGAGTAAACCTTGGTGATAAAACCAACAAATGAATTACTAAATAGCCCTGTAGCCGTCACTTGCATAATGATTGGCTGGCTAGATCACGTGATACCATTCATGTAACGTTCACTTAACGTGAAAGACCTCCCAGGACAGCTATTACGTTAAGTTAACCTTAAGTGAACGTTAAGTTGATCGTGATCCCGGCATTAAACACGATGAAAGAGATAGTTTTTGTGCTCAACCTAACTCGTCTGTAGTAGCACCCAAGTAATTCCAAGGCCTCCTAAAGTGAGGTACCCCCATTCTCAAGGCTGGATAGACATCATTTACACAGAGAATGAATGATTTACTACTGAGAGGGATACTGGACCTTTCTACACCACAACTTATATTTTCCATTAAAAATTGTCAGTAATTTAATGAACACTCAAATTTAAAAGTGAAAAAATATATAAATTGTTACCGCTGACGGAATAACTGCTACAGCACACCCAAGATAAACATACAAATAATTATTTATGACGAAATCACCGCTCTTTAACGCATACAAATGATTGCATATGACGGAATCACCGCAAACATCATTGGTGAACAAGCGGACTTAAATGTCTGGCTCATTTAGTAGTCCAATATGCCAATGAACTTTCAAATTCCAGAATGGTGTACTGAGGGTAGTTTTTTCGTAATTGTTTTTGTTTTTTAGCACAAGGTATTACTACCTTTTCAGGTTATACTCATAACCACCCACAGTACACCCGACCGGCATTCGAAACCAGATCTCCTTGTCATTGACAGTCTGTTCTAACACGAGAGCGACGCCTTATGCCGAGATCACGATCAACTTAACGTAACGTTCACATAAAGCTAACTTAACGTATGTGTGATCACGATTCACGTAACTTAACGTAACAGCTCGAACCGAACATCTCCATTTTAGAGTAAGTGTTGTGATCTGTGATTTGTACTATTTGTATTAATGTATATGATTTGTGAATGTTTACAGTTTTCAACCGATATTATAGATATTTATCATTAAACTTTTTGGATATATTTAGCTTTTCTATACAATATACAATAAACAGAAAGAAAAAACTTAATCTCAAACTGAAACTGATTAGTCTTGAAGTAGGTAGGCTACTGTTTAATTTCTAGCCTAGTAGCCAACTACGGTATCTGTGATAAATCATTGAAATTAATAATATAAATGATTTAAGTGTGTCTTTAGATACTACATTTTTTTCTTTATTCGGGTTCATGCCAAATAGATTAAGATAGTTTAATCAATCATTTTGACTTTTTTCAATGGCTGTTATTAACTAAATACATTTCATGTATAATAAATGTTTTTCTATTAATACATGGCTAAATTATTAACTAGCATTAATGAGCAGATTTTAATGCTTTTACAATCATAAGTATGATAATTGATTTATATTTTAATAACAAGGATCTTTTTTGAAAGCAATACATTATATCATTTTATATAATAAAAGCTTTGTGGTTTTAACTTCTTTACCATATTTGAATTAAGTCTGTTCTATAACATTCTATTAATAATAATAATAATAATAATAATAATAATAATAATAATAATAATAATAATAATATTTAGCACCGCGTCTTACTATCCGTTCGGGATTATACGCTTAAGTACTAATTACGCTAATGGATTAGGTATTGGGAGGGTTGAATTTAGAGAGGAAATGAACCCGCATTTGCGTGGAGGGAGAGTGGAAAACCATTTAGGAACCCCCTTCCCCCCAGTTCACCCGACCGAGATTCAAACCTCGATCTTCCCGTCCTCGGTGGTCGAGCTCAACACGACTAGAGCGTTAGCCAACCACGCCACCGATGCGGGTTATAACGTTCTATTATGATACGACAGTAGTGCTTATTTTAATTAAATGTCCGATCACTAGAACTAAAGCTAAAAAGTAGACCTTGCTCTTAAAACCAACGAATGAATTACTAAATAGCCCTTTTGACGTCACTCGCATAATGATTGGCTGGCTAGATCACGTGATACCCTTCAAGTAACGTTCACTTAAAGTAAAAGACCTCCCAGGACATCTCTTACGTTAAGTTAACTGCAAGTCAAAGTTAAGCTAACTGCATCGTGATCGCTTCCATTTAAACACACGAGGAGGTCCTTTACGTTAAGTTACGTTAAGTTAACTTTAAGTTAACGTTAAGTTGATCATGATCCCAGCATTAGTTCATGCGGCCACCAACTTAGATCTTAATCGGTTTCTTACACCTTAAATGCGGGTACATTTCCTACAATTGATATATTATCATCCCTAATACTTGTACATTTGCGTTACCAAGAGTGGACAGCCTAGGCAGGTAGAAAGACGCTCTGAAAAAAAAACCTGCCTATTCGAGGTAACATTATTTAATTACGTCAGTGAGATAGGGATGATGAAGGTAGAATTTATAGAAAATACACCCGTATCTGGGGGGAGGTTGGTTGGGGAACCAATTGGGAAAAAGAAACCTCTATACTTCCGGCTGGGATTTTAAACCAGAGCCACCCCCCTCTCCAACTACCCGATATTCAGTCTATTAAGAAAGTGATGCCTTACAGTCTTATAATAGGAGTGTAGGGAACTCTAGAAAAGGTGTTTTTAGTTTTTATAACAAAACTTTTTTTTTTTTCAAAAAAATTAGTATCGCGTCTTACTACCCATTCGCGTTATTCCCTTATGTACTAACTATGCTACTGGGCAAGGTATGAGAAAAACTGAATTTAGGGGAAGTATAGCTGTATTTGCGTGGAGAGAGAGTGAGAAACCATTTAGGTAAAAGCACCCTCAGTACACCCAACCTGTATTCGAACCATGATCTCCCCGCCATCGGCAGTCTATTACGAGGTTAGCGTCTTAGACCATTAGGCCACCGAAGAGGGTGAAATAAAATATTGCTCCAGTATAAACTTAAAGAGTTTAATTTTCTTCACATGTTGATACCAACAGTTCTTAAATATCTGTCATGGGCATAGCGGCATTAGATGAAAAACTTTTTAAATTAAGAGAAAAAGTTGTCATTAAATTCCAGGACACCCTTGACAGATATTTAACAACTTTTGAGGTCGACCTCGGTGGTCTTGGGGTAAAGTGCTCGCCTCAGGATCCGATGTTCGTGGGTTCAGACCCAGCCGGGGTCGATATAATTTTATTAAGCTATAAAAATCCGTAGCAAAACTTGCCTCGGAGGAGGAAGTAAAGCCGTGGGTCTCATGTCGATTGTCGCATGTAAAAGAATCCCGGAAGTTATGTGAATATATCTTTTCCGACAAAATTGGTAGGCTCTTTTGCTCTCGCTCAAAGAAGTTCTCGTGTGTGGATATAATCAGTCGGTTTAGAAAGTGCACGCTAACTATATACAATTATATGTTTTTAAAGAACTATTGAAGTCATCATGTGAAGAAAATAAACTCTACGCTTGCACAGAAGTAATATTTGATTTCTTTTGACAAAAAAAAAATTGTTGGTATAAAAATTGCAAAAATACTGCCCTTAACTTTCGTATCCTACCAACTTTGAATCATACTACCCCCTGTGCTGGCTTTTCAAATTAATTATCAGTTGGCTTAGTGATATGGTCAACCTTTCAAACTTTTCCCGTGAGGTTAGTTAGAATCCTGGTTGTGTGAACTAGAGATGTTTATGTAGCTCGTGATTCCTCATATCTCTACGGTCAAATGTTGGCGCATTTTATTTCAAATGTAACCTATTCATCCTATACTTGAACTAGAAACTAGAGAATATAATCTATAGTAGGATTTTGGTGGAAAGAACCGTATATGACTGTTATTAGAGTTACTAAAAATACTTTCATATTATATTCATACGTCAAGTCATGTGATATTTTAACTGATACTTTTGATAGATAATATCAATACCTATAAAATAACACCAATAACATACAGTAGTAAAATGTTATCACTATTGACAGTAAAAACAATATGTTTATATTTTTTTAAATCGTATGAGCTATACCGCCGAGGACGGGGAGATCGAGGTTCTAATCTCGGTCGGATGAACTGGGGATGATTTTTCCTAAATGGTTTTCCACTCTTCCTCCACGAAAATGCGGGTTCACTTCATCTAAATCCAACCTTCCTAATTCCTAGCCCATTAGCGTAATTAGTACTTAGGCCTAAGCGTATAACCCGAACGGGTAGTAAGACACGGTGCCAAATAAATAAAAACATATACTTTTTGAGAGGTATTTCATACCAGAATACTGCTCTACTAAAAGCTTCTCCCAAAAAGAATACTTGTACATTTTTAATCTATTATTTACGCTAATGTCTTAGGCCTGAGGAAGGTTTAATTTAGAGGAAGTGTACCCAAATCAGCGTGGATGGAGAGTGGAAAACAATTTAGGAAAAACCACCCCAACACCCAGCTGGGAATTTAAATCCCGATATCCACATCGTGGGCAATCCAATAATTTACGAGAGTGATGCCTTAGGGCTTAGAGCATTCGACCACCGAATCGGGTAACTCCATTAACTGTTTTAATGAGTAGATTATATAAACAGAGAGCTTTATCGATGACACTAATGTAATATGACCTTCGTAGCGTTTTTCTTTTGACTCATGCGTTTTCACGCAGGGGTAAAATAAAGGCCGTGATTTTATAAATAGTTTCCCCCCCTCCCCCGTCATGGTTGTTCAGTTATACTTAAAGAATTGTGACTAGTGAATCCTTCATGACGTTAAAGACATGACTAGCGCGTTTTGTGTGACGTTACGTTCATGACTAGCGAAGGAGGGGTCGCCAGAGAACCGGTAGATAGCCCTGGCTTCTCGGAACATTAGACCTCTCAGGTGGTTTCATCGACCTGACTTCAAGGTGCGATCATCATACTGGGAATGAACACAACGCGGGGTTCCGTCTAGTTAGGAGTAAAAGAAAAAAAGGTGGGATGCTTGAATCCTCGAATCGACACCCTATGGTGTAGTAAATGCACCTGGCTACGAGTCTTAAGAGTCCTGAGTTCATTACCCGTCTGGTACCATGTGTATTTTTCCATAAAGGGGAATGATCCCAACGGTAACCAGAGTTTGGATAACTTGGAGGGGTCGGGTGACCTGGCGGTCTAGGGGTAAGGTGTTGGACCTCTGTGTTGGGGCTCCGGGGTTCAATCCTCGGTCCCGGCACAGATTTATCTGATTGCCGAACCCTTCCTTCACCTCTGACAAGACGTGTATTATTCACAACTTGTGAATGTGAGGAATGCCAGGCCTCCACCGTGGTTCGGATTC
>CABFWO010001746.1:5329-59098 GCA_902155825.1 Timema genevievae
CCATACCATCTCAGTCTTGCTTCCTCTACTATCTCATGTACTCCAACATCCTCATTACATGACCATACCATCTCAGTCTTGCTTCCTCTACTATCTCATGTACTCCAACATCCTCATTACATGACCATACCATCTCAGCATTGCTTCCTCTACGATCTTACGTACTCCCTGTACCCCCACTCTTTCAAGGGTAACCTCATCAGCAATATGAATCATTTAAATACTAAAGATAACCGTTGATATGGAAACTAATGTTTCCTGGCACCCGAACACAAAATATCAAAATCTAGCGCTGATTTGTCACTAACGTACGATAGTCAATGGTAATCAGGTTATAAATTAAAGCAGTCAGGATTTGAACCAAGGCCACCTGTAGCAGATACGACGCGTGCCGTTATAACTGACAACTGACACTTAGACCAAGCACTCACCGAGGCGGGTTTACGGAAACACTTTGAGCAAGTTTTATCTTTTATGCTACAATAATTATTGTAAATTGCATCACAAAAATAAGATAATAAGTACTAAGATTAAGAAATATCAGTTATATATATTCTCTTTTTTTATTGAAGATATATATTTTTTTATCTAAATCAAAGGTAGATTTCATAACACTATACTAAACCTTATTTTGCAACACATATTTAAGTTTAGTTAATCGGAGATAGTAAATATATGTAACGTGCAAAGGTCAAACATTCCAAGCAACAGGGAGTAGGCCATGCAGAACTAATTAGGGGTGGAAACTGTAATCTATAAATGTGTCTTTGGTTGGGAGATAACTGAAAATAGGGTAGCAAGCCACGGTGCACACGGATTGTGGAGTAACTGATAGGGGTACATAAGAATTGCGGAACAATTCATCCGAGCTAGGTTACACCCTTACTCGAACTGCGGACTAAAAGTTAAATGTTTAATGACTTTGTTCAAAATGGAACATGGAGGTTAGGTTAGGTTAGTCTAGGCTAGGTTAGCTTAGGTTAAATTACTTTAGGTTAGGCTAGACATGTTTAGGTTAGGTTAGTGGTTAGGAGTTGATTAGGATTACAGGTTGTTACGCTATTCACGTGGACTGGCTGACAAGTATAATTTATTCTGCAATTCAAGTGCGCCCGCAATCCGATCAAGGAGACAGTTGAGTGACAGAGATAGACTCTGGAGACTACGGACTCCAGCAGTGAGTGGTGCGAGCCGTAATACAGGCCGTGCGTGGTACAAGCTAGTCGAAATACGAGTGGCGCGTAGACTCGATAATTGTAGTCCACGTAGACTATGGTGACTATCCGCAGCTTAGCCCCTACCAACGGCACGCTATATATTATATTATATATGAATCAACCATTATTTTATGAAAAGATATACAAAATTATATAAGGGGTTTAAGAAAGTTGTATTAAATACTAACAATCTTGGAAAATATGCATTAAACATTATTAAGTTTTATATAATAAATAATGATGCTCATAAAACATTTAGCAGTAGAACCTTTGTAACAATGCAACAAAAGATATTAAGATTAAGATATAACATTTAAAATTAATCAGGCTCGTAAACAATGGTAAAATAGATATTTTGTATATGATTTATTTTTTATTTCATTCATTTTATATTTTAATAATACTTAAAACTGTGAATGATGTTGTATAATTATATAATGTACAGTTAGCGGACCACATTTGACTACTAGATTCAACGTAATTCCACATCATCCTCAGATATTTAATATAAACAAAATATGGTTAAATCATAATGCAATATAGAAAATAAAGTTAAGAATTAAGAAGAACTGCTAACAAAGAGGCATATCCTCTAGAGTTAAACGTTCTTTGATAAATAGAAACTTACTGAAAAATATCGTGTTTTTTTAACACTGTTTTGTGTTTCACGATTGAATTTTGGGGTAGGCTCTACACAATTAGGACTTTTTTTGCGCCGCATTTTACTGTCTGTTCGGGCTATACGCCTTAGGTTAATTAAATTGCAAGAGTAAATAAGGCAATTGTTAAAAAAAATACACAATCATTTTCCTGGGGGTGTAGGTGAAAATATCACATTGATTTTCATGTGTTGAAAAACAACTCAAGATACACCCAACCAGCCATCGAATCCTGGCCTGTCAGATGATAATATCCTATACTAATATGACGCTTTATAATGTTCGATCACCATTTTGGGTTTGGACCATATTATTTCATGAATCATACATGAGTAAAAGTACATTAGGAACTGTAAAAAGTGCACTTTTATTCATAAACTATTACAATCCAGTTATGAGTAGTTCGTAGATCTGAATATTGGCTCCAAAACTTGCCCACAATCCTTTTGTAGAATTCATGAAGCGACCACTTATCTAATTGCGCCTCAACTGTAGGGGAAGAATATTTTGTCAGACACAAAACAAGATTGCCACCATGAAAAGAGAAGTTTTAAAAAAAATGGGTAAGGGTTGGACAGCAAAGAGAAGGGAGGAAGATTTCAAAAGCCCTTACGACAGTAAAGCCATAATGTCTACCAAAAAACATACCCCTTTGAAAAAAAAAAGAAACAACAAAACTTCATTGAAAATAATTGGATGAAGTTAGCTACGATTATATATAAAAAACGAAGTGCTTTTTAGTTGATCAACATTATTTCGGCTATTCAATATATATTGTCCCTCGTAGGGTGACATATTTGCATGTGCAAGGAGGGTGACAACTTTGTACACTCTTTAGATATAAAGGGGGGTGATTTCAAAGAAGAGCTTGGTTTTAAAATTTAGTTTGACTACATGCAGTTCTGAAAGAAATTTCATAGTAACTCGCCTTACGCATGAGAATGATACACTTTTATATAAAGAAAAAAGTATTGTAATAATAAAAAATTTTGACCTCAAGATTATTGTGAATATTTAAGATTGATGTAACCCCGCACTCAAAAAAGAGGACTTTACTATAATATATATGTCTATATTTGTGTTTAGTTCAGAAACAATTTGATAGATTTTGCTCCAACGTGATATTTTTATATTATAGCCTATAGCTTATATATAATAACTTTTTTTTTTACTTTGACTTTAGCCCTTAAGCTTAAGGTAGTTAACTCTTAAGTGATTTTTGAAAAATCAAAATGTTTCAGAAATGGGTTAGCAATTTTGTTTAAAATTTATATTCAGGTATATTTTGTTCCCCCAAATAACATTGTATATTTAATTTCCAAGAAATTTGATTGAATATCATAACTCACTATTTTTAAATTTTTTTAGCACCATGTCAGACTAACCGTTTGGGTTTTACGGCTACGTACTAATTACAACCATGTGTTAGGGTTTGGGAAGGTTTAATTTAAAGGAATTTCACCCACATTTGCATGGAGGGAGGGTGGAAAAACATTTAGGGAAAACCACCCTCAATGCACCCGACCAGGATCGAATCCAGTTCTACTCGTCTTCGGCCGTCTAGTCTAATGCAAGAGTATCGCGTTATACCACGTGGCCACCAAAACGGGTTTTGTATTATTAAAATAAATTGGGGGAAGATTGTGAACTGTTTAAGACGATCTATGAGGGTGGAGGGGAGTAAGAAACACATTCTGGGTAGATTATTGCTCGAATCCTGGTTGAATTAAATGTGATTAGCCTTATCGTGATATCTATGTTAACATGAGATATTTCAAGAGATTAAAAAATCACATTAGGATACAGGTTATGTACCAGTCATAAAAGTCACGAAAAAGTCTTAAAATGAGATTTCGGTCATAAAAGGCCTTATAAAAGTAAGCTACTGATATTTTCAGCACCAAGTCTTATCACCCATTCGAACTATACGCATATGTAATAATTACGATAGTGTGTTTAATATAAGGAAGGCTGATATTGAGGTGTACCCACATTTGAATGGATATAGAGCAGAAAATTATTTAATAAAAATACTCTCAGTACACTTTACTGGGCTTTGAACACCGATCTCTCCGTCATTGGCAGTCCAGCTTATTGTGAGATAGAAGCCTTAGAAAATTCAACAACCGAAGCAAATGTTATGAAATTAGCTCTCAAGTCATAAATTTTTGTGAACCAAGTAACTTCTTTGTGCAAGTTAGAGTATCAATTTATTTATACTTTGCTCAAAATTATATTTCATTTACAGCTAATCTCCGGTATTTTTTTATACCTTTTTTTGTCAGTAATATCTATAAATTGGTCATGAAAAATGTCAATATGTACGGATGGAAGGAATCAAGATTTAAGCCTAACATATTTGTAGTTTGTATAGAAATAAAGTTTTCGCTAAAATAAGATATTGCTTCAATACATTTGGTTTAATTAACTAATCTTATTTCTAGTAACCTCAGCAGTTCTTGAATTATTGTCAGAATAGTCGTGGAATTTGAGCAGAAATTGTTTACATTAAGAAAAAAAATATCTTTTAATGTCCGCTATGTTAATGATATGTATTCAAGATCTGTTGATATTTTACTGTGTGTATAAAATTAAGCTACACATACTGAAAAATATTTTATTTATGTTGGTCAAAAAAAGATTTTATATCTAAAGAGTGAGTCAGAAATATATGACGGTTTTGCAAGTGTATTAACTTTTGTATTTTCGAACAAAGAATTGTTTACATCTTATCATTAAATTAAGCATATCTTACCATTGTTATTTACACCATGAAACAATTTTTAGAACACAAACTAGCTAGGTATGGACAATAACGTCTTGCAAATGTCCTCCATTTTCATTCACACATTGCTGAAGTCTTGTCCTGAAGTTAGTCATGACATCACGAAGCATGTTTATCGGTATTGCCCTAACTTCACGTTCGATAGCAACCTTGAGTTCTCCCAAAGTGCGTGGTTTATTAATGAAAGCTTTTTACTTCGGATGAATCCACCAAAAGTAGTCACACGCCGAAAGATCGGGGTGACCGCGCTTGCCATGGGATATCTCCACGAAGTGAAATTAGGAGTTGTGGAATCATGTCTCGAAGCATTGCCATGAAAAACCGTGTGGGGTTGCCCCATCCTGCTGGAACCACACTTGGGCGTTATTCAGTTGCCCCATGGTTACTGAAATGGCAATAGCTGACGAGTAAAGTGACCACCTCCCCCCCCTCCTCTGACCACCGTACTTGCCGCCACGCACTTTGGAAGAACTCAAGGTTGCTATCGAACGTGAAATTATGGCAATACCGTTAAACATGCTTCGTGATGTCATGTCTAACTTTAGGACAAGACTTCAGCAATGTGTGAATGAAATGGAGGACATTTGCAAGACGCTATTTTCTATACCTAAATTGTGTTCTAAAAATTGTTTCATGGCGTAAATAACAAGGGCAAAATAATATGCTTAATATAATGACAAACTATAAACAATTTTTTGTTCGAAAATACAAAAGTTATTACACTTGCAAAACCGTCATATATTTCTGCCACACCCTATACAAAAATATGTTCTACCTTAACACGGGCCCCCTTAAGCCTCACCTTAAGAAGTTTATAATTCAAAAATACCCAAAGCTGTGCACGGAAAAATTGCGTAAGTTTCATCTTATCGGGTTTACTGGTATACGGGAGGTCAGGGTTCAAATTCCAGTCTGGTGCATTGAAATTGTTTTTCCTAAATAATTCCTCCTCCCCTCTCAGATAAAATGATTGTACATTTACTCTAGATTTAATCTCACCTTAATTTACTATTACCTCTAGTACAGAAATTATAATTTTTGTTTCATATAAACCACTTTCAACTCGTGGGTTGTTGCCAAGAAAAACTAGGCTTTAAAGGGACTTATAAAGTCAACTTTTCCCATCCCACTTCTATTTGACCAACCACACATACGATAATCATATTACGTTAGCCTTAAATGACAAATCTAGTTAGTGAATGGACTAAAGCCATTTACTGCAGTCAAATTCTCATAAGAAGAACCTTATCTGACAGCTACAAAAGTTACTAGTTCACGTATTCATACGTAAAGTCATTTTATATTCAGCTGTAACTTTTGATAGATGTTATAAAAATTTGTAATGTAAAACGAATAATAAAATATTATTTAAATTGAAAAATCATTGGACACGGAAATCAATTCCGAGACCTTTGGCTTAGTAGCCTACACCAATGCTCCTACCATTGAGCTATTCAAGATTTGTCCCATGCACAGGGTCATTCTTCACTTACATTTTAAGACAGAGTCTGTGAAGGACGTGGGTGACTCGCAAGCTACATATTATGTGTGATCAATTAAGGTCACGATCTATTAGATAACGCAGCCATCTTCAACTCGGTAAGTTTTTATGCTGCCAACATTACAGAAACAACTGTACGAATGCACATATCATGATGGATTTAAAAGCAAAGCTATCATATTTGTTGATTACTTTTATACTCCTCTTTCAATTTAAATAATATATCTAGATGTGGCTATAACCGTAACAAATAAATATAGTAGCTAACCTATTTAATCAAACTAATAAAACAGTAAAATATTATCAATGTTTTCTCTCGATGTGTCTGTACGCGTAATCCAAGATGCTTCTAGCCCCCCATAAATGTGAGATCAACACTGAATAACCAAAACATTTTTTGATCCCCTTGTGAATTTTCCCCACCCAACTCTTCCTCTAAGGCCTACCTTATGTCATACAGTCTTTTTTTTTAATGAAGAGAAAGAGGGGGTTGAGGGCTACGGAGGACTTGGGGGGGGGGNCTCCTACAAAAAGAATATATTTCCACCCTTCTCCACCCCCTTAATTCCAAAGTCCCCGTCATATATTATGATCCAATACCACCCCTTACTCACCCAACAAAAATATCCTATTTTTATCTTTATCTCTCTCTTTTTTCAAAACGATTCTTTCCATCTCTGTAGTGATTGTACATAGCTTGCACCGTCCTTTGTGCTTTATGGGGGGGGGGTTTCCACACATGGTCTACACATGACCTCATACATGGGCCCACACAAGGCGGTTTCTTTTATCCCCGATGAAAAGGAGGGTACTTAGGGTTAATGGGGATAATCCCGGGCCCTTCTGATAATACACTAGGGAGAGGTTGGATTACTTGCGCCCCCCACCCCCACACCTTTGGTTGGTTAGTTCGTGGATTTGGTTTAATATTATTGGCAGTTTATTATGTAACGTGTTTCTTCTTTCCAACGCGTCTTACTACCCGTCCGGGCTATACACATTTGAATAATATTAATAAGGTAGGGATGAGGAAGATATAAATTAGAGGAGAGTTAATCGTATTTGTATAAAGGTATAATGGGAAAAAACAGTTATAAGAAATCACTCTTAGTACGTTCGTGTGGGCCTCACTTGACACAGTGTTCACCTTAGGACCCGGTGATTTTTTTTGTTTTTTGCTCCACGTCTTACTACCCTTTCGGGCTATACGCTTATTTACTAACTACTCTAATAGTTTTTAAGGATGGTATTTTGTGTGGAGAGAGAGTGGAAAAACATTTTGGAAAAACCACTCTCAGTCCACTCTGCTGAGTTTCGAACTTTGATCTCCTCGTTATCAGCAGTCCAGTCTACTAGGAGAGTGGCACCTTAGACCATGCGGTCACTGAAGTGAGGACCCAATGTTACTGGGTTACAAACCAGCCGAAATCAAAGGATCTCTACTGATCGATACAAATCCGTAGCACAATTTCCTTTGGCGGGGAAGAAAAGCCGTTGATCCCATGTCAATTGTGGTATGTAAATGAGTTCTGAAAGGTTTTTGAAAACACTATTCTGACAAAATTGGTAGGCTCTTTCTCACTTGATTGTAGAAAACTAGTGTAAAAACCACACACAAAATCGCATCAGGACCAACCCTTTGGTTGAAAACGCTTTGATACACTCGCCTGGTATTCGAACCCTGAACCCCTTATTATTTGTAAAAGTAAACTAGAGAGCCTGAAATTTAGTACCTAAGCTCATCAAAGTGGGTAACATTTTATTATAATTTTAAACGATAGAAACACGTTTTAAGAAACTAACTCGATCTTTGGAGTAGTAATGAAATTCATCACAACAGGACCTTTAGAAAGGAACCCGTTTAAGGTCATTATCTTGTCAGTTCTATATCATTTTTTGGGCTTATGCACTAGATCTTAAGGTAGGGATTAGAGCAAGTTGTTACTTTAATTGATCTGTTTCAATATCAATTATGGCTTTGACAAATATGGAAGTGGCAGATATATTAACGAGACTAGTAGTTACATTCAATGTATAGCCAGTCCCTGTGATGAATAGAGGGAAGGTGTCGCTTTTAAAGTCAGTTGGTGACTTGGAAGATTGATGTGTGTAGTACCTTCTGGTTCAGTGAGGAATTTATCCACTCCTTATTTCCCTAGTACGCCTCTTCAGGGCTGCTTAGGCTTTACAGCTGATGGTGGGACTGTTGAGGAACCAGACACTCTTCGGGTTAAATACATATTCTAGTGGATGAATTTAGATTGATTTTTTTACACATAGTCTTCTCAATACTTCTTGAATATTTGTCATGAGCACTGAGAAATTCGAAAAAAAAAAACCTTTTTATATGAAGAGAAAAAATATATCACAAAGTGACACCACTATGCTCATGACAAATAATCATAAACGGCTGAGCTAAATGTGTATAGAATATTAAACTAAACTTAAGTCATATTTTATATGTATTAATTAAAAAACATAAAAATACTGGCTTTATCTCGCTTTGCCTTCAATCCACCTTAAGTTAAATGATTTAACATTTTATAAAGTAGTATTTACATGTCTTATATTATTTTAATTATAATATAAAGTGTAATATAAGTAACTACAGTAATTGATTATATTTTATCCTATTTTAAAACTAGACTGAAACAGTGATTTTATTTTAGTGATGTTAGTATGCTTAAATTCTTTCTAGAAATATGTATAAATATTGTTCTATAACCCTTTTTAAAGAATAAGATTATATAAATAGCCCAAGTTTTTTATAAACTTTTTTATCTCTAAACTTATTTATTATTTAGACAACACATTTTACAAAATCATTGATTTACTGAGGCTAATTCTTTTTAGCTCCACCTCTTACTACCCGTTCGGGCTATCTGGTTAATATACTATTTTGATAATTATTTGAGGGAGGAAAAAGTGTACTCGTATTTGCGTGGTGGAAGAGTGGAAAACCATCATCCTACAGAGGTTCAATCCTCGATTAGAGTTCCTCCTAGTGATGTGTCTGATCCAGTTTGCCTTGTACAGAAGAATCACATCTGAATGGTTCTATTCTTACTAACCCTTCTCAGCACTTCTTCATTTGTTACCCTGTTTGTCCAACAAATTTACTCAAGTCTTCTCCAGAACCTCATTTCAAAGCTCTCCAAGTATTTATTTTCCATCTTCCTAAGAGTCAAAGCTTCTGCTCTATACAGCGCGATGTTTCAAACGTAGCAGAATTTCATCAGTTTATTCTTCATTTCCAAGCTCAACTTATTGGTCAGCAGTAACATCTTCTTGTTGAAAGTTTCCTTGGTTCAGTAGGCCTCTTTGGTCAACACACTTCCCAGGTACTTGAAATATTCTGTTTTCCAACTCCTGGTTTCCAATTTTAGTTTTCAGTGGCTCTTCACTTTTTGAAATCCCCATTTTATTTTAATTACAGTAGATCTCCATGCAATATCTTCTCTCCACCTCCACCAGCTGGTCTGTCATTTCCTGCAACTCTTTTTTATTTGATTAGTAAAATTAGAAAATAACATCCACAATGAATATAAAATGGACAAACAACTAAACAAGAGATAATCTAGCCCTACTCAAATTAGAATAATACGTGATTTGTGTGTACAACTCCGATCTTCAGATATTTTTTTACCCTTGTTGGTTAACAAACAGGTCCACCACCAAACACACACGAATGAAATGAAAATCCCACCCCGGCTGTTAATTTCCCCGCTCATAATCGTCATCAGAATCAACACGTCCCCCTTGCAACCGCCATTACTAAATTATCCACCGCATACAAACCACATTAATTGACACGACAGATCACTTACCCTGGCATGGATTTAACCTACAAGCATAAGTACATTAACTCTACCCCCTCCTCCACCCTCTACCCTTTTATAAATCAACCAAAATAAATTGTTGTTTTGGTGGCCGAAATTGGATTTTGTGTTTAGTGTCGCCACGGTTGGAAAATCACTCCCTGTAACCCACCTAACCCCCTTTTCGTCAAACCTCCCCCTAACGCTGGAAACCGTAATCCAATTATTTGAAGAGTTTAGTAATTAGCCATTAATTATACAGGGTGTTCCATGAAAAACAGGGTATGGTGGGGGAAGGGTGGGGTCATTCTAACGACAGGACACCCCTCCATCATCCCCACTCCTCGTCCTTGTGTAAGCTGCTTGCGGTATTTATATTGAGAGTTGTTGGACCATTTAGTTTTGGTTGGAGAAAGATAGGGGGGGGGGTGTAAGGAAGGGTGGTGTTAACGTGTGTTTTGGCGTTAAGGTAAAATGTCACGTCGACCATGAGGTTTGTTGACACCGCCGACGTGCAAATTCACCCGAAGGATATCCTTCCCTATTCGTGGGGGTAAGGGAGTCCGAGCCATTGGTGGTCACGTGGGCAAAACGTTAGTCTCATCTAGTCTGGTTTACCGGTGACTCAATAGTTAATACAGTATCCTAACAAGAAGCTATTAAAAAATTTACCTAGTATATTTATTAAGTTTTACTCAAACTCTTATATTTATGTGATTACAGACTGCACAAATCATACTCTATATGCAGCCCATTTTAATAGGAAGAACCTTATCTGACAGCTATAAAGGTTACTCAACCTTTCACATATTCATACGTCAAGTTACGGGAACTGTCACGCTTGATATATATATATATATATAATAAAAATAATAACATGGTAAAATGTTATCAATGTTGGAAGTAAAAAATATGTTTGTATTTTCTGAAATGCTTTTAAAATGAAAATTGGACCAGAATAATCTTACATTGTAAATTGTATTCTGTTAGTACATTAAACTTATAAGGTTTTTTGTTACTATTCTTGGTTGTAAATATGTATGTTACTTTCTTAATTAATTATATTTATTTTTAATTACTACGTTTAACACTCTATTAAAAGGAATAAAGTTGAATAGATAATGAAGAAAGAGATGGCATAGAAGAAATGCAACTGAATTACCTGGCACAGTACCTACCAAAATGTTTTTCTATCCTCCTTCCACACAAATGTCAGTACAGACTATAGATTCTACTTATTATAATTTCTCACACCATTTTAAGTAGTGTAAATATACTAATAGCCTGAACGGGTAGTAAAACGTGGAATTGGGCTTTCCTGAGCAGTCCGTGCTTAAGAAAATAAAGCATAATTAATAAAATCGTTCAATTATTTTTACAGGCTAACCACAGGTTGCCAACCCCTGTGGTGGTACAAACATTAATTTGTAATTAGTCTACAATGACCCCGGTTTCAAAATCCTATAACTTCCCCCTTCCTCCTTCCCCACCTACCCACACGAATAAATTTGAAACATAAAAATAGAGGTGCGAAAATAAATCCGCACCACCACTGCTATATTATACTACTAATGCTCCACAGGAGTCCAACATATTAAACGTTATTATCTAAATGCAAATGTCCCTTTAATTAATGGCCAGTACTCACCCTCCCTCCCTCCCTTCCTCCCTTTCCCTTCCCTTTTTTATGGATGAGAGCCTTTGATACGAATATGCAGTTATTCTTGACGCTCTTGGATAGTCATCTATTACACTCTTTTATGTCAGGAAATTCAATGACATGGGTCAAAGAGAAATACTAGGAATTGTTAAAAATATGTTTTCAAACAATAGCTAAAAGTCGGGTTTATTATAATATTACCGTTCTTCCCTGATGTTGGGGCCAAAAAACGTATCCCGATTTTGTCCCCTATTATTTAAATAAAATAATCCAATTTATAATGTATATGTATCAAATACAAGATGTTAACCAAGTTTAAGGTTGGGATGTAGGGGAGACCAAAATACATCATTATTTTTACCTTTTATATATATTATTAAATAATTTATTTCACTTAAACGAATCAATTATTGCTCCAGTAGAAACATTGAGTTTAATTATCTTCACATGGTGATATCAACAGTTCTTGAATATCTGTCAAGGGTGTCCTGGAATTTAATGACAACTTTTTCTCTTCACTTAAAAAGTTTCTCATCTAATGCCACCATGCTCATGACAGATATTAAACAACTGTTGATATCACCTGGTGAAGAAAATTAAACTACGTTTTTACTGGAGCAATATTTGATTTATTTTGACCAAAAAAAGTTTCGCTATAAAAACAGAAAAAACACTGCTGAGTCTTTGAGGGACGCTGACCATGAATACAGGATGAATCCTGGATAACTCAGTTGTAGAACATTAACGCGCTAATACACAGGTTCAGGGTTAGATTCCCGGTAAAGGTGTTATTTTTCAATTAATTTAAATTAATATACTCATGTTATTACATTATACACAAGAGTTATCCTCGCCGGCAGTCTAAATGTCACGTTCATTTATTCTGGTTTTCCGGTGACAGGAAAATCGGGGTTAGAATCTCGTCTGGAAGTATCGAGGACAGTTCTTTCCTAAATATATTTTCCCTTGTATTATTTTTCCACTCACCCTAAACGTGAATGCGGGTGCGTTACACCTAGTCTCTACCTTTCTTATCCCTGTGATAAGTCCCGAGATACGGAAAAGCTTACTTAAAACCAAATTCTAAACCTTGACATTAATTATATAATTAAAACGAGCCTATTAACAGACAATTAATAAATAGCCCCACTTAGGTGGCCGTATAGTCTAAGACGTCACTAACACAATAGACTGTACTGCATATAATGGGGATATTGAGGTTAGAATCCCAGTTGATTTTACTGAGTGGTTTTTACTAAACGTTTCACCATTCTACCTCCACACAAATGTGGGTACACTTTATCTGTATTCAACATTGGTGGACATTTTGGGAGCTTTTGACAGCTTGTGGTGGCCGGCCCTATTTGGGAGGCTGAGTGAAGTTAGATGTCTGAGGAACCTCTTTAAGAGTCTCATGAACTACTGTAGGGGAAGATACGTGAACCTGAGATTTACAGGAATGACTTTAAGCAAAAAGCTTATGAAAGGATGTCCCCAGGGGTCGATCTGTGGGCCAATATTTTGGGACGTAGCACTCGAACCTGGTTTAGGGGAGATTGAGTCACTCCCTGAAACGGTGGGGGCGGTTTCCTTTGCAGATGATATACTCATAATAGTTGAAGCAACATCTATAAGAGAATTAGAAGCCAAGAGCGATGCAGTTCTCGCTGTGTTGAACTCTTGCTGTAAAAAGGTAGAACTGAGTTTAGCTCCTGAAAAGACAACTTACGTGTTATTCAGGGGGTACTCAAGAGAAACCCGAGGGTTAAGATTGACGGACAGACGATAAGGTGAAGCAAGGATACCAGATACCTGAGCGTGATGCTGGATGAGAGGTGCGACTTCATGACGCACGTGGAGAACGCATGTGGAAAAGCTTTGAGAGTTATGAATAAGATCATCAGCATAAGGCAGGGCAGATTTGTCAGCAGGGATAGCAACGGGACTTCGGGTCTGGAAATATCTTGGAGAGGAGTGGCAAGACAAGTGGGAGCGGAGAAAAACAGGTGGAAGAACGCATTAGATATTTCCAAGCGTTGCTGAACGGCTGGGAGTGGAGTACCTGCAGCCCTCTCCAGGTTTGGTACATTTTATTACTGGGCATGGTCCATATAAGGCCGCTCTCTTCGCTAGACGACTGATGGATACAGGAATGTGCGATTGTGGTAGGGAAGCGACGCCGGAACACGTCGTACTGGAGTGCATTGAGACGTTAGAAGATAGAATGAACTTACAGATACCATTGCAAGCGAGCATGGTTTATCACATACTGCGTGACGTGGACCGATGGAGTCTTCTGGATGCATTCGCAGATAATAATGTGTCCAAATATGAAAGAGATAAGTACCTTGCTACAATGAAAAATAGATGACAAAATAGGCTGGTCAACTTAAGACAAGGGTACAGGACGGAGAGCGACAGTGACATGACAGAAGACAGTGACGTTACAACAGATCTGGATGACACATACCAGTACAGCACGACTAAGTCAATAGGTGTGACAAATACAAACTAGATTATCGACTGGCAGGGTAGAATGTGGTGGGGATCTCCAGGCAAACCGGAGCCTAGCTGTAAGGAGTGCTCTCTGGATTCCAGTAATGTGAACTGCTGATGAACCGGAGGGCGCCTTGATACCGGCTAGGGAGTACGAGAGAACAACATCTTCAGATGGGAGAATCAACTCCTCACGTAAATCCTTAGGTTAAGTTATTTGTAAGTTCATAGGTGGTGATATTGTGGATAGTAAGAGGAGCGAAATCTCCGTTAGGACACCTCCCCACGCGGCTGAGAGGGGGATGCCCGTCCCTGAAGGAGCTATCTTTAATCTGGAGACTATTAGATCCAGAGTACGGTGGGACATCCAGCGGGGCAGGGTACAAGGGCCATAATATACCCGGTGTGGACCAACTAGTAGGATAGGTGTAGGAAAGAAGGAAAAGGGAAATTTAGATTTAGGTGCTTATTATAAACTTATTATTGTATTTAAAAAAGAAAATCGCTAGAAAATGTAATGTTGCTTCAAGATGTAGATCTAGGTCCCAAGCTACTTGCTAGAAATCGGGGTAGTAGTGTAAATAAATAAATGTATTTAACATTCCTCATCCTTAGCACATTAGCTTAACTTATTACGTATAATGTATAACCTAAATGGGTTTATATATATACATATTGAGACATTTATGAGTCAAACAAATGTAACCTTACCAGTGAGCTATTTGACGGAAGATGGTGTTTGTTGCTAGTTCTATCTTTAAGTAACATATTTCACACTTTCGGACGGGGCTAACAGACCATCTGTCTCACTATTTTAAGCTTCTTTCTCACATGACTTTAGGGAAACTAAATTTGAGTTAATACAAATTTAGAAACGATCAATGTCTATTTTTTAAAAGGGGACACAGACCATATTGTAATGACCAATTGAATGTGATACAGTGATTAATAAAGCTTTTTTTTTTAGAATTGTTTTACTCTTTTTGTTCTACTGAATTGATTTAAATTCAATTTTTTTTAATGAAAGCTAAGGAGATGAAGAATTATCTAATTTTTTTAGAAATCTTGAGTATACATTTCCAAAATCTAAATTTTAAAACCAGCAGTTGTTAGTGCATTAAAAAAAATTCACAGCGTATTACTACCCATTTGGGCTATACGTGTATGTACTAATTACTCTAAATGATTTTAGTTATCCTGAAGGCTATACTTAGAGGAAGTGTACCCGCATTTGTGTGGCAGGAGCGTGGGAAACCATTTTGGAAAACCCATCCTCGGTACACCCGACCAAGCTTCGAATATCGATCTTCCCGTCATCGCCAGTCTAATCTACTGTAAGAGTAGCGCGTTAGACCACGTTGCCACCTAAGTGGGTTTTAATTAATTTAAAATTCACAGAGACCTCTTTAAACCATAATCTATAAGTGTATTTGAAAGGTCTCATGATTTTCTAAAAGAAGGAAACACTAACTCAATTTGAGTTCAAATTTATATTCCTCCTTTTCCCCCTGTATCCTTTGAATTGAACCTGTGTCCCCACGAGGTAATTGACAAGTGCCTGACCAGCTTGGCCACAACGTTGTCCCCCCTGTCATATTGTACTGTGTGGCATGCAACACTATGGATGTTGAGGGGGGAAGATTCTGTGAGGTTTTCAGGGGGTGAGAAGGGGTCATGCATCCTACCTTAGCTCTTAGTCACGCTAGCCGCATTGCACACGTATATATCCGCGCGCGCAGCCGACTGACCCCACACGGCATCGATAGAGCGTGGGATGAAGCTCAGGGACCTGTGTTTTATTCACACTAGTCACTTTGACCTTAAGTTTTCTGTTTATCTCAAGGATAAGGATGATAAAGGTAGATTAAAGCTAGAACGTTCGCACTTACATGGAAAGGAGGTGGGAAAACCACAGGCGTAGATAACTTGTGGAAAACTACCCCAAAGGCACACATTCAAGATTCGTACGTCCATCTTCATCGTCACTGGCAAGCCAGTATATTACGAGTCTGACGCCACAAACCTCGTCAGCATCAGTGTAGGCTCTGGGGATCCCTAGAAAAATCCTATAAGCATATAGGGGGCCTAGGTCTATTTTCCTAGTGAACCAGAGAACTTGGGACTTTCCGTTTTTTTCTATAGATATTTCCAGAGCACTTACTAAACACGCATATCTTATCAGCCCACGTCTTACAATCTATCTTAATTCCAGATAAAATAAAGTAGCTATTCTTTCACTTTTTTTTTGTGTGTACCAAGTCTTACTACCAGTTCGGACTATCCGCATATTTCACACTATTAGGGTAGTGATGTGGAAGTTATATTTTTTTAAATGTACCCACATTTTCATGGAGGGAGTGGAAGAGACACTCTCAGCACACTAGACCAACATTTGAACACCTGTCTCACTGTCATTCACATTTCGATCTATTATTAAAATTAACACCTCAGACCACACGACCACCGAATCAGGTGGGCATTTATTCATCCCTGTGAAGAGTAAGAACCCTAACTTCAAAAACAATACACATATTTTTTTTCGGCCTCGTCATGATTCTAACATGGTTAGGCACGCAAACTAAATTCCAGGTTGATCTACTATGACTTGCCAGTCAGGTGGAGGTCGGGGTTAAATAAAATACGAGCGGATTTTCTGTAAATTTGGTCGTCTTCATTTCTACCCTAATAATATATATATTTAGCACCACGTCTTACTACCCATTCGGTGTATGCACATGTGCGCTAATTACTCTAATGATTTTAAGAATATGGAGGGTTAATTTAAAGTAAGTGTACCCGCATTTGCCTGGAGGGAGAGTGGAAAAAACCTTTTTGGAAAAAACACTCTTGCTACATCTGACCAATATTCAAACACTAATTTCAACCTTGATATTATTTTATTATATTTAATGTTACTATAAAGGTACAGTACCTATCAAAAGTAGCACCTGCAGATCAAATGAATTGATATGAAAAAAATCTAGTAACTTTTCTTGCTGTCAGATAAGGCTTGTCCATGTGAACATTGGATTTTAATATCAAACGGTGGCACAAAAAAAACAATATTATTTATTGAAACCCAACTATTAAACCCCTGGAAAGTTGTCGGCCTGCTGCGACAATAATGTTACAGCCTGTAGTTGACTGCATGCTCCGCAATAAGCCAAAACCAACAAAGGGTTGTTATCAACCCCAGTCGATCTTTTATGGTTGAAAGGGGATTTCCAAGAGAGAGAGAGAGAGAGTAGTCGTGGGTAATAGGTAGAGAGAGCGGATTAAATGGTCTCCGCCTAGCTAGTTTGTAACGCACCTGTAATCTACGTTGATAAGCAATATCAACCATCAACCCAGAGAGCTATATTCATAATGGATACTCGTTTGAAAAAGTGTGGGAGGGAATCAGATATATCTATATGCGTGCCTCCAGAAATTTATTAAGGTTTCAAGTCCTACTCGTTCCGGACGACATAAAAATTATTAAATTAAAATTAGTAATGTCCGACACCTTATCTCACCGTGTGTCTATTGGGACAAGAGGTCCCAGCTTCAACTCCCCCAGCGCCAACAAAAAAATAAATAATAGTAATAATAATTGGTTGAATTGGTGATTCCTCTCTTCATAGTGATGAACCAATATTCAGGTAACCGGGTGCTGTATTTATTCTAGAGTTAATGAGTATCAACACGAAGTTGATAATCATTGTAATTACTGGAATGTCCGCATGTTGAGGATCACATTTAAATTAATTTAAATTAGTTTAATAATAACACCTGAACACGGGAAACGAAACCTAGACTATTAGCTTAGCCTGCCAATGCTCTACCACAGAAATACTCAGATATATACTTGGTGTGCTGATCCACTGGTACCGAGCTCGATTTCCGTGTCCAGGGGCCATTTTTTTTAAAAACTAATTTAAATTATTTCAAGAACTAGGATAATTTAATAAGATATGTTTGGATTTTTTTCACCACGTCCTTGTAACCGTTTGGGCTGAACGCAAAAAAAAAAACCACCTATTTATTACACTAATGCTGTAAATATGAAGAAGATCAAGTTTTAGAATAAATATACTTGGAATTGGAATGTAAGAACACATTTCCTCTGAAATTAAGCGTTTGCTATCCCTATCCTATCGGCGTGACTTATGTCTGTGTATATAGCTTGAGTGGGTAGTAAGATGCGGTGTAAAAACAAGAACATAAACAAAAGGAAATGAATGTATGCAAAAGCCAAAAACCCTCTTTCAATCGTTTTAAACCCGATTAACCGGATTATTAGATGTAACTCTACGTTCGAACCAAAAAAACCAACATAATTCGTGGTTTTCTGCGGTCTTCCCTTGGCAACAGCCAAAAATTTGTTTTTTCGTATCAGAATATTGAAAGTATATTTCAATGTTATATTTTTTAAAAGCTGAAAAAATGGCTTCACTTGTCTCAGTTCCTTTACTAGCTACCTAAGTCGAATTTGGGTGGAATAGATCACTAGTAAGGTCTATACTTTTTAAGTTGTTATCTATCAATACATTTTTTGTGCTAAAATAAATTAAATACTGCCCTATTAGATAAGTTTAGCTTAATTTTTTATAAAGATAGTAATTTTTATAGTTCTTGAATATCGATCATAATTGCTTCAGTGGCTTCAGCCTAAGGCAGTGTTTATCAGTCTGGGTGGTACCGGCCCCACCCCTTCCACCCCCTGAGGGGTGCTTTTTGTTTTCAGGGGGGGTGTTAAATTTTAAGGGGGTGGTAGTGGGGCTTTTAAGTTTATATGGATATTACAATAATCATTTATGTTAATAAAAACATACATCAAAATAATTTGATATTATAATAATATAAATATTAAAATAGCTTTAAATTATTAAATTTGAATTTATAATGTGAGACTAATTTAAAGATATTATTGCTGATTTTAACATGGTTATTACAGTTAACTTTAGGGGAGTGGGTAGCCAGCTTCCAATTCTCAAAAGTGGGCTTTATGGTAAAAAAAAAGAATAGAGGAATTCACTTGTCTAAGGCGTCACTCTCATGTTAGATGGACCTTCTGATGACTGGGAAATCTATTGAGGGGGGGTTTCCCCAAAATAGATTTCCACTCTCCTTACACGCAAATGTTGGTAAATTAGCGTATAGCCTGAAGAGGTATTAAGACGTTCTGATTATATATATATATATACATATTATAATCATAGTAAAATTTAAACTTTTTTTTATAAATAAAGATAAAAAGTCCTGTTCAAATTTCACGATCTCCATGACAAATATTCAAACACTGCTTGAATTACTATGAGAAAAAACATACTATATTCATATACTGGATTCCTTTATTTATTGAGTGAAAGGTTTTTTTATACGGAGCTAAGCTAGCGTTCTTTTTTAACCTCACCTTAAGCGTTATCCGTTAGGTTAGAAGGGCTCTTAAGTCCATACATCCGGTGCGTGCGTACTTGATTTACTGAAAGGTAAACGTGAAATTACTAGGAAGTGAAGGGCAAAAGGGTTGAGGGTAGATATATAGGGAGAAGGAGTGTGTGATGGGTTTGGGATGAGGAGGGGGAGTTAATTTCAAAATGACGTCACGAATACCCGACTAAGGAACTCGATGGAAGTGAATGTTAGCTTTTAGGTCCCAAACATACATTACCAGTGAGGAGGAAAGGGGGGGGGGGTCTGCAGACCGTTTAATTTATCTACCTCGAATATCACTCTCATAGCGTTTTGTGTGGACAGCATTTATTCTTTTATTTTATTTTTTTTACAGTCACGCCAACTTCTTTCTATGATCTCGTGATTTGTCATTGCATGTGGAATTGTATTCAAATAAAAAAAATGGATTGATTGTTTTATAAACTACCCTGACGATAAAAAGTTGGTTTTATGATTAGTTTCAAAATTATTTACCCCACCCTCTGGATTATAGACCAATTTTTATAGAAAGGTCTTTTTAGAAAACAAAAACGTAGTTTTTTTATCAACACTAACATTTTATTATATTATTATTTTATCTCTATAGTTATTGTTCATATCTACCAAAAACAACAGCTGCAATAATCACATTACATTACTTACCGGATGAGTACATTATTTATTTTTATCACCGCATCTTAATACCTGTTCAGGTTATGGGCCTTCACATATATTGTAATCACCCTAACGGGGTAGGGATGAGGAAAAAGCGTTTTACAGGTAATCTATCCACATTTGCGTGGAAGTAGAGTGGTAAACCATTTAGGAAAAAAACACTCTCCGTAGACCCGACTGGGACTCAAACCCCCTATCACCCCGTCCTCAGCAGACCAGTCTAATAAAAGAGTGAAGCCTTAGAACGTTCAGCCACTGAAGCGGGTTAGATAAAAGTAGATCTAGTAGCTTTTAGTTGCGTCATTTTCTAAGAGACTGAACTGCTGATGTCTGGGAGATAGGAGTTTAAATCCAATGAGGGTATTTATTCATAAATGGTTTCACACACTCTATCTCTCTACATTAATATGCGAGTACACTTTATTTAAGACCGACCTTTCTCATTCCTAGAATATTAGATCAATTAATTAATAACCCACCTTGGTGGCGTATTTAGCTAACGCGCAAGTTTAATGTTGAACTAGACTGCCGAGGACGGGGAAATCGATGTTAGAATCACGCTCGGGTGAACTGGGGATGGTTTTTCCTAAATTGTTTTCCACTCTCCCTCCACGAAAATGCAGGCTCAATTCCTCTATATTCAACCTTCCCAATTCCTAGCCCATTAAAGTAGTTATTACTTAAGCATTTAACCCGAAAAGGCAGTAAGACGTGGTGCTAAGTACTATTATTATTATTATTATTATTATTATTATTATTATTATTATTATTATTATTATTAATTAGTTAATATGCGTAGAGGCCGAACAAGAAATAATACGCGGTGACAAAAAAACACAATTTGTATCTGTCAGAAAAGTGTATTCCTATGATAATTAGACTGTAGAGACAAACTTGGATAAAATCCTCACAGATGTTCACGTTGTCTGAAGCGTCAGTCTCACTGCAGACTGAATGGCATCCAAGTCTGGAACCTCCGCACGTGTGTGTTGGAAGGTGGTTTTAAACATTTGGTCTGTCTTGTGTCAACACTAATGCTTGTGAATTTATTCTAGAAATACCCTTCTCATGATAAGTTAGAGGACGTATGTATAAACTAAAATAAATTGCTAGCAAATAATTTATAAAGCACATTATGTTTAATTTTTAACAAGTAAACGAGATATTGTGTGTCTGTAATACAACACCCAATCCCCTACCCACTAATTCATAGCTGTGAAAGGGAAGACAATCGTTTTACAATAATATGATACATTTTTTAGCCATGATAGGTATTGAACCTTGGACCCTTATCTCAGGAGGCATACACGCTATTTATTGACTGAGCTAAAGTATCGAACTAAAAGCTTTTTAAATTCACTTTGCACTCACAACCAAAACTCAGTTAATATTTGCTACTGATGTGTTACAGATTAAAAAAAACTGTATTTCTATATTTCTTTTTTTTTATATCCTTCATTTGCCTATGCTTTTTTTTTATTATGAAAAATGAATGTTTTTTAAAATCATTTCTAACCTCTTGTTCAGTTAGGGCTTAGTTAAATAATTATTTAGATTAACAAATGTAGAATTTATGTTTGTGAACTACTCATTTCTAAAGGAGTTTGAAAGTGTATAAGCTCACATCAAAGTCAACTTTCTTTCTTTATTTTCTTTATTATTTCCTCCTTAAATTTTTAAAGAATAATTGTAGAGTTGTTGCTGCATGAATGATACTATTTTTATTATTAGTTCCACTCTGGTGCAGATGAAAAACTCAAATATTGATAACAATTTTAGCTTTAAGCCTTATTATCTTTTTTTGAGGAATATAAAATGCAGTCTACTTTTCTTAGAAAGAGCATTATCTTATATCTAGAAAATGTACTAGATCTACTTTCAAGTATTCATACGTTAAGTCACATTACTGACATCATTTGGATTTGAAAAGTACCTATAAAATAGCACTAATAATATTGCACAATGTTATGATTGTTGACTTCAAAAGATTTTGTTTGTATTTTTTTTAAATCTCGTCTTACAAAAACGTGACTACAATTTTTCCATATCAAAGTGATCAATGCAATAACCGCTGGCTCCAACGGGCTACCATCATAGTTCATAATGATACCACGCCGGGCGCTACAGTCAGTCGCGCTACTGCAGAGCTAAACGTGAGGAACTACTAAGGAAACTAGCTTTTAGAAACGCCGATAGATGGCAGTCAAGTAATAAATACAAGATTAAATATTTTCCAACCTCTTTCATTCGGGTGTTTTCCTAATACCAACCGTGAACCATTTGCTTCATACGCTATCTACTACGGTAGCAAATTTTATAGGATATATATATATATACATATATATATAGTCTGAGGCAAAGGTTTTAAAAATGCCTAAATTTGATAATTTACTGAACAAATTAATAATACCTATAAAGTGCAATTTTAAAAAATGAGTTAAGAAAAATGTGTTATTATACATCTTTTAACAAACTAAAACTTATTGGATCCGTGAGCGCACAAAATAGTAGGCATAATTGTATATATTTTTGTAAATTAATATTATTTTATACATATATTTTGGTTCAATGAGTAAAACAATCACAGTCTGACGTATTAACGTATAAACACGTAGCCTCATATTATAGGAAATGTCTTATACTATGAGCGTTACTATTATAGTGGCTACATGTTCTAAGGAGTCATTCTTGTTAGTGTTGGACAAGATTGCTGATGACAGGGAGATTAAGCTTTGGATCCTAGTCAGGTGTACTGAGATTGGTTTTTCCAAAATGTTTCTTCACTCTTCCTCCACGAAAATGCGTGTACACTTCCTCTAAATTCAAAACATTCTCATCCCTAACGTATATATATATATGAGCGCTAGAAAAGTTACTAAAACTACTTTCATGTAATCACACGTCAAGTCATGGGCTATTAATCTGTCACTTTTGATAGATATTATCAATACCAATAAAACAACACTACAAATTTAAGAGACCAGTAAACCTTTGTGAAACTTTCGCACATTCAACCTTCCCCCATCCCCCCAAGAAAAAGATTTAGTCTTTTGTTGGGTTGTTGAAATTAAATACTCAACTAAGTGTATATACAAAATATCAAAGATAGTTTATTCTCGGTAATTGATAAAAAATATTGTTAGATTCTTCTTTAATCTTAAACTTTAAACAAACAATGTTTTTAACGTAAACTAGAGTATGCTATGTCAGAAGTCGGTAAAAAATCATATCCACTGAAACCTTATTAATCGCTGTAGGCTTTGTATTAGTTGAGAAAAAGGGATGTTGACAACAGAAATAATATATAGGATTATCAATATTGACCTAAGACTCTATATTTGTTTTTAATAAAAAGCTCCTAAAATCTGACCATGGATTTGTTAATAGGAAATAATACGGAAGCTTTTGCGAAAAGGAACAATTGCATCTTTACATGTCTGTGTTGAGTTATTGAACCAGGCAGGATCTTTTGACGCAACTAGATTAAATGTATTATGCTTAAACACTGGCAGGCGCAGCTGTAACTTGTGATGGGGATATAGTGAACGCGAGAAAAGGTCAGTTATTTTGCAGTCTTACATAAAAACTTTTTTTTTGTCAAAATAAATCCAATATTATTCCAGAACAAATATAGATTAATTTTCTTCACACGGAGATAACAACAGTTGTTGAATATTTTTCGAGGGTGTCCTGGAATTTAATAAAAACTTTTTGTCTTCATTTAAAAAGTTTCTCATCTAATGCCGCTCATGGCGGATATTCAACAACTGTTGTTACGTTTATATTGGAAAATCTTACGATCTTCATATATTTATGACATGTACAATATCTTTAAAAAAAACATGGTATCAGCCTGCAATAGGACCGAACCGACCACGTGGCCACAATTTGTATCAAATAAAATGCCAGCTTGTGTGAATAGAGGGTCATGTAGTCATCACAACACGCTTTCTGGCCGTTAGTCTCAGTTTTCTAAGCCATAGACGCTTATTTTCATTTAAGTAGCTCCTCATTTTACCTCACGAGGCTGAGTTGACATTGTTCTAGACCCACTCCACAGAAAAGCTGGAAGCGCTGAGGGTTGAAACCGGAACCTCTGGATCTGTATTCAGTAACTCTGACCACCAGACCACAGAGATAATCCACGCACAATATTAGGTTTTGAAAATGTAACGTATATAGATCTGAAGATGAAGACATTTTGAGAAATCAAAACAACAATCTTCGATGGTTTGCCCTGAACTCTCCCTGATTGGGGTAGCCACTTTTTACACTTGCTATTCGACTGTTATGTAGTAACAGAGGTCTCCCACCCCACAGTTATTCTCCCCCATCTGCAAGCGCATGTAACCCTTCTCGCCCCAAGCTGGCCCCCAACTGTTCTTCAGGATGAAATAGGATCTGTTGTTATCGTTGACGTAACCCCACAACGAGATTGCGTGGTTGAGGGTGGTGCAGTTCTCTCCGTCATGTCTCAAGCTGAATATACCTGGGGACAAGGAAAACATCCTGCCTTGAGCTGAATATACCTGGGAACAAGGAAAACATCCTACCTTGAGCTGAATATACCTGGGGACAAGGAAAACATCCTGCCTTGAGCATGAATATACCTGGGAACAAGGAAAACATCCGGTTTCAAGCTGAAGATAACTGGGGACAAGGAAAACATCACGCCTCAAGCTGAAGATACCTGGGGACAAGTAAAACATCCTGTCTTGAGCTGAAGATACCTGGGGACAAGGAAAACATCCTGTTTCGAGCTGAAGATAGCTGGGGACAAGGAAAGCATCCTGCGTTGAGCTGAAGATACCTGGGGACAAGTAAAACATCCTGTCTTGAGCTGAATATACCTGGGGACAAGTAAAACATCCTGTTTCAAGCTGAAGATAGCTGGGGACAAGGAAAGCATCCTGCCTTGAGCTGAAGATACCTGGGGACAAGGAAAACATCCTGTTTCAAGCTGAAGATAGCTGGGGACAAGGAAAACATCCTGTTTCGAGCTGTAGATAGCTGGGGACAAGGAAAGCATCCTGCCTTGAGCTGAAGATACCTGGGGACAAGTAAAACATCCTGCCTTGAGCTGAATATACTTGGGGACAGGGAAAAACATGCTGTCTCAAGCTTAAGATACCTGAGGACAGGGAAAACATCCTGCCTTGAACTGAAGATACCTGAGGACATAGAAAACATCCTGCTTCGAGCTGAAGATACCTGGGGGCAAAGAATATCTCCATTTAGATTTAACTTACGCCACGTCTTACCACCCATCCATTCTAAACACATGTAAATACACTAATTAGGTAGATACGAGTATTAGGAAATTCGGATTATGGGAAAATCATTTCCTACACAGATACCGATCGTAGGATCTAGCACTCTGATTGGTAAAGCATGAATCATTGACTGGTTTATCTAGAGTGCTGTGAGTGTTTACCTGAGGGGTAAAGCATGAATCCTTGACTGGTTTATCAAGAGTGTCATAAGTGTTTGCCTGAATGGTATGGAATGAATCCTTGACTGATTTATCAATAGTGTTATGAGTTTTTACCTGAGTGGTATAGCATGAATCCTTGACTGCTAGCGCAGACCCCGCAGACTATGGGACCATGATCGGCAATCGCCTTCATCATCGCTGCTTCATTTTTAGCTGGTATGCGCCTGTAGCTTTTTAGGGTTGCAATCTTACGTGATATTTCATGACACGACCCTGTATCCTGAAACGTTAGAATAACACTTCTTTCAATCTCTTCTATTTCTGGGCTAATAGTTTCAGAAACACGCTCGTGCTACCCGTGAGCTTAAACAAAATAGATTAGTAACATATTACTAGGAATTTTGAAGTCTCAAAGAAATTCATGCATATTCGATTACAGAAAGAATGAAGAAATTACCACATAAAAATCAATAGGACCCTTGGTAAGGATTAAACCACGGGCTTCTCACGTCAGTGTCGGAGTGTGCATAACCATTGCATCGGTCCTGTTGGTAAATTATTAAAATTAACTCTCTATGGGCCCTATATATTTTCAATATATATATATATATATATATATATATATATAGGAAGGAACTTATTCTGGCAGTTAATAAAGTTACTTAAACAGAGTTGATATATTTATACCCTGAGTCATGTGATCTGAAACGATCAATGTTCGTAGAAAATATCAATACGTATAGAATATATGTATTTCCGTAAGGATTGTAATATTCTGACACCCACTTCGGTGGCCGTCATTCTCTTGTTAGACTGGTCTATTGAAGACGGGGACATCGGGGTTCAAATCCCGATTGGGTCTCCTGAGAATGTTTTTTTCCACGCAAATGCTTCATTCTTCATCCCTACCCAATTAGAGTAATTATCAAATATGCATATAACCTGAACAGGTATTAAGACGCAGGGATTTTTAAAAAAAATCCTTTAATTCCTTTTTTAATTTTACAAATTCTTATAAGCATAATAGTTACTTAAAAATTAAACATAAAGCTGTAAACTCAACAGGCATTGTGACCCCACCCCAAACATGCTGCGACCCTAAACGGAGTTGCGACCCCTAGTTTGGAAACCACCATCATATACGGTGTTTCTTTACATTTTCTAAAAATATCTTCCTAACAGGACTACCCTTACCAAGCACTAGTTATATTAATATTAAATTAAAATGTTATCATTGCTTAATGTAAATATATATGTATATGCATGTGCATAATATGTGTGTCTATGTGTAAGTATTTTCCAAACTTTCCATTCACCAGAAACCTAATTCATTGTCCGTTACCTCCAATTAACCTACCAGTGCCGTGTACGGATACGCTTTCCTGGAGACAGTCCAGTTCTGTTTGATGAACTCAAACACGTTTTTAAATGTCCCGCCTGAACATTTCTGATCTGAGCAGTCGATCAGATACTGCTCACTAAGTCCGACACTTCTATTCTTGACCTTGAGCCACTGGGCCTCCAAACACTCAACCTGGTACAGAGTATAGAGTATTATTATATACTTGTGTCAAACATTTGCATGGAGGGAAAGTGAGAAACTATTTAAGAGAAAGAATCTTCAATACATCCAACCTAGACTATAACAGTGACCTTCCCTTCATTGGCGGTTCAGTATATTGTGAGGGTGTAGCTTCTTAGACCATGCGAACACAGTAGTGGGTGTCTAAAAATTGTGAAGTTACTCTAAAACAGTTTTAACAGTTCTATAGTCATCTTTCTTGCAATTAATATTTTTCGGCACAAATTTACTACACAAGAGGAAGATGAATTTTAAAGAACTTGAATGGTGTTGGTTTAATAATTTGAAAAAAAATGCAAAAATTTTATTTGAAGATAGTAAGTAAATAGTGAATGCTAAAAAGAGTACATATATTATCACAAAAGGAACACAGATAATTTAGAAATTACTTCGAACAATATATAATTTGACATTGTTAATGAGTTTAAATAGCTACGAACCATTTTAACTAGCAATAACGAAAGTATAGTGGAAATTAGGAAAATAATACAGTTGGGCAATATATTCTATTACTCGGTCAGTAAGTTGTTGACATATCTCTTGCTTTCAAGGAATGTTAAACTCAGAATATACAAAATAATAATTTTACCGGTTGTTTTCTATGGGTGTAAAACGTGGTATCTTACCTCACATGACGAAAAAGATGTATGGTGTTCTAAAACAAGGTGCTTAGGAAGATATTTTGTCCAAAATGGGATGAGGATGCTGGGGACTGGAGGAAGCTACATAATGATGAGCTACATACCCTGTGCTCATAAAAACATTGATAAGATAATAAAGTCTCACAGGTTACAGTGGGAAGTACATTCAATGCAAATAGGAGATTATAAAACCCTATTCAGGGCACTTACTGACATACCCAATGGGAAGAAACTATTGGGAAGACAAGGACGCAGATGGCAGGATAACATTAGAATGGACCTGAAAGAGATAGGGTGTAATGATGTGGATTGGGTAGAACTGCTCAAGGTAGTGTTAGGTGGCGTACTTTTGTAAATGTGGCAAAGTTATTTCAAGTTCCTAGTGCCATAGTCTAAGTGACCTTCATATGTCCAAAGTATGACTCACCGCCGTAAAGGCCCAGCATGCCCCACAGGCCCCTTGATTCAAGACGGGGGTTTCATAACCCTTCTCCCGCCAATCAACACTTTTCGGGATCGATGGATCGACAGAAACGGCCGTATCACTCGTACCACCAACTGAAGTATCGGTGGTTCCACTGCTTGAGGAAGTTCCAGTCTCAGATGACCCTAGGATACTCATGTCCTCATCGTCGATGGGATCTGTCTCTTCATCTACGATCAGGCCGGTGTAGCGACTGCACATCTCACTCACCGACTGAGAAAATCAGACAAGATATACTTGCAATGTGAAGCTCCTTCTACAGATTTTCTATCCGTAAGGTGTGTAGTCCACAAACCGTGGTTAGTAGTCAACTCTACAGGAACATAGTTACTTGTCAACAGAGTTCTAGTCAGTACAATCCGTAGTCCACAACCATCATGCATTGTCCGAGATCATCTCCAAAAAAACATACTACCCTGTCGACAGAGTCCTAGTCAGTAAAATCTGTAGTCTACAGCCATCATGCATAGTCCTAGATCATCTCCACAGAAACATACTACCCTGTCGACAGAGTCCTTGTCAGTAAAATCCGTAGTTCACAACCATCATGCATAGTACGAGATCTTCTCCACAGAAACATACTACCCTGTCGACAGAGTCCTAGTCAGTACAATCCGTAGTTCACAACCATCATGCATAGTACGAGATCTTCTCCACAGAAACATACTACCCTGTCGACAGAGTCCTAGTCAGTACAATCCGTAGTTCACAACCATCATGCATAGTACGAGTTCTTCTCCACATAAAAATACTACCCTGTCGACAGAAACCTAATAATTAAAGTCCTTAATCCACAAGAAGAGATAAACTTCACAGTTACCAGTCCTCCCAAACGGTAGCGGTCTCATATTGTCTAACTACACTATGAGCCTGTCCTTATAGCTGCACCACAGTGGAGATAGACAAGGTAAGCTTGCTACTTTTAAATGTAAATGGATGCTACCTATATGGTCCTCGAGTGGTAGTTTCAGATCAGCCCGGTGCTGTAATTGGTCTACATGCATCCTCTGATACTTCTAGAAACTAAGCACAAGAACAAGATTGAAATCTAAAAAGCCTTGTGGATCTGAGCTATCGTTGTCAAATAATTTGAAGTGCGTTTTGGATTGGAATTTGAATTATTACATCTGGTACTTTCTTGTTTGGTCGAAATGTATTCCTCGTGGCAGGTGAGACAGGAGTGATTCAAACTTTACAATATATACAATCATTCCGTCAGTTGAAGAATATTTTTTGATAGTTCAAAATGCTAACAAATCTACGCCTATGCTTTGCGGTAATCACGTTCAACATATGTTGCCAACAGTTGTAAGTTTTATAAGCTCTAATAACACCGTTTGAGAAAAATACTTTCATTTTTAGTTCATACTAATTGACACAAGTGTCGTATGGGGCGAGGGGAATGTTTTTTTTTAGCACCGTGTCCTACATATCGTTCGAGTTATATTCCTATATATTAATTACGGTAATGTGTTAGGGGTATGGAAGATTGAATCTTAAGAAAGTGTACCAGCATTTTTCTGAAAGGAGAGGGGAAAGCCATATAGGAATAAACACCCTCATTGCACCCGACCGGGATTCTAGCCCCAATCTCTCCGTCGTTTGAAGTCCATTCTATTGCAAGAGTGACACATTAAACCATCCGACTACCAAAGTTGGTATCAAGGTAATTCCTGGTGACCGGGCGGTCTAGGGGTAAGGTGTCAGACCACTGTGTTGAGGGTCCAGGGTTCAATTCTCGCTCCCGGCACAGATTTATCTGATTTCCAAAACCTTCCTTCACCTCTGACAAGACGTGTATTACTCACAACTTATGAATGTGTGGAATGCCAGGCCTCCACCGTGGTTCGGATTCTACGTTAAACTGTAGCTACTCCATTTTATCTCGCAATCACCCTACCATTACACATTAGTTTAAATGCGTATAACCCAAACGGGTAGTAAGACGCGGTGCTAATAATAATAATAATAATAAGGTAATTCTTTTTGTAGTTTTTTATGGTAAAAGAACCTCTCGACACAACAAGTTTAATTTAGTTTTCTATGCATGATAATATAGACAACTCTTTAATCTGTTTAGTGATCATAATGGAGTTTGAAATAAAATCTTTTAATAGGAATAGAAAAATTCCTGGTTAAATACTGCGATTCCTACGATAGATAATTTGTAAAACAACAACATTATAACAATATCATACTCAAAACTAAATTTTTGATTGATCTAGATAAACAGAAAGGGCTATAAAGATAGTCAATACTTACCATGTGTGCAAATTTGTTTCGTGTAACTCTGAAGGGCCTCTCGTTCCTGTCGTGTAGTTCGTTGTGCCTGTTTATAAAGTCCATGTTATGGTGAAACACGTGCCTTTTGCCAATAGCACCTGAAACCTGATCTGCGAGGAACTTGAAAGTAGAACATTAGTGAATTAGAGAATTGACATTCTTCTACTTGTTAATGACAAGTTTTAAGAAAGTCATACTTGGTTTAGCTCTTATAAAACTTTTCGCCCGTGGAGTTACTCAACTGTGATTTGACTAGTTAGTGATTGAAGTCACGAACGGGTCTATAACTGATTGTTAGTAATATTTTGCACACTATACTATGCAAAATTTTAGAAATTCCAATCATTTTTTTACTATATTGCTGCAAGAACCTTCTCCAGTCTTCTATAATATTTAATATTTGAAAATATAATTTCTATTGATTTTATTGTATAGTAGGATTTGGTTCTCTATTATTATTACAGATATAAGAGATGTAACTAAAGAAAATTTTAGATTAATCCATAAAATGAAAAGAATATAAACTGCAGACTATTAAAAATGTGATTTTTCGGTGTTAAACAAACTGGATCCTATTCATCCTTAGAAGGAACTGTCTGCTGCATGACACCATAGAAGGAAAGAGTATCCTAGGAAGAAGGAGGATTCAGATATTTGATGGCTTGAAGGAAATAAGATAATTCTGGGAGCTGAAGGAGGAAGCAGAGGACAGGGCTCATTGGCGGTATAAGTAAAAGGAATGGACCTGTCGTAAAACAAGAACTCTAATAATATTCGATTATTCTTCATGGAAAAAGGGACTGTAACAAAGTGATGCAAAATGTATACTGAAACACAGAATGTCGAAAGAATGTTACCTTGAACGATGCATTAAATATTCAATTTATTTATTGATGTCAGAATTTGCAACCGAGGTAGCCTGGGCGATTACCATGTTGAGTTTCCATTGACTAACCACGGAAATGTGGTAGTTTTGTGAGTGGACATATATTCAAACACATTAATGGTGATGTGCAAGCTACTGGTTGGTAATTTTTGTTCTATTCGAGTCACTTTTGAGTCTTATTTGAGTTGTTCCGTGGTGGAAAAGCCTAAAGTTTTGAACTAACTCACTAGGACTATGGATTCGTTAATATGGTCTTACCCACCTCGGTGGCGTAGTTGGCTAACGCGCCAGTCGTGTTGAGTCAGACCACCGAGGACGGGGAGATCGAGGTTCGAATTTCGGTCGGGTGAACTGGGGGTGGTTTTTCCTAAATGGTTTTCCACTCTCCCTCCACGCAAATGCGGGTTCACTTCCCCTATATTCAACCTTCACAATTCCTAATCCATTAGTGTAATTAGTACTTAAGCGTATAACCCGAACGGGTAGTAAGACGCGGTGCTAAAAAAAAAATGGTCTTAGGCCAGCCACCTTTTTTGGCCCCCAATTGAATTTTAGTATAGTCAAAGGTCCCGCGTTTACCCTCCTTTTCTTCATATTACTTTTTTTTTAATTGTTTGGATTTAATTTTTCCTCAATTTACCTGCCTCAATTTTTATAATTAATAATTTAGCATAAATAAAATGTACATTATTATAATAAGCTATTTGATTTTCCAATAACATTATGATTAATTCTCGATCAAGATAATTTTTTGTTACACTTTTATGAATATGTTGTTTTCTAAAACGATCGACTAAAAAATCGCCATGATATCAACCAGTTACCGATCTCTTGTATAGTCAATTAATTGTAGCTCACTTAATTGGCTACATGGTCTTAGGCGTCACTCTCGCAATGGACTGAACTGCCTAAGATGAGACAGGGATTCTATCTCAGCCGGGTTCACTGATGGTGATTATTTATTAATGGTTTTCCACTCTTGCTCCACGCAAATATGGGTACATTTCCTTTAATTAAAGCCTCCTAATCCCTAATATATTAGCGTAGTTAGTACATAGACGTATAACGTGAAAGGATAGTAAGACTTAGTCCTTAAAAAATAACAATAATTTTAGCTTTGCCTTCCTCTGAGCATTGAAAATGTTGAATAAAGAACTCCGTTTTCAAACACTCAATATATTTGTATTGTCACTTAGGGCCAGTTTCATAGTCAGATTTAGTACGCCTCAAGTGCGAGTCGATACTAAATACAGGACGACACCTAACTAGACCAAAATTAAATGGGCCAGTTTCGCATATGAAACTGGCCCATTCCATTCAATTTCAGGTGATGTCCTGTATTTAGTATAGCGCCACACTTGAGGCGTACTAAATCTGACTATGAAACTGGCCCTTGGACATGAATTCCAAATTAACTACATAGTAAAATAAATAACATATGTTTGAGAGGTAGATTAACATATGGATATTTTTATTGTAACTTTATAGCTGTCAGTAAACATACATATTAAAAATCATTTCTAAATAATTCAATTCCAGGCTTTAATATTTAGTCTACATTAATAGGTGGAAAACAACTTTGTCTGCTTATTCTGTGAATTTCTTATTTATAAATCACGTGATTAGACTGTAAATAAAATAATATATAAATGTATATATATATATATATAGGCTACATACACACTATAGAAATATGAAAATACATTTCATCAAAATCCACCTAAAAGCTTCTTTTCTTAGTACAATACTTAAAATAGAGATACTCTTTTAGTAAAATGTAGTTACAGATTAGATCATGACAACTTTTTCAACCAAAACTGAGCTCCAAGCATTTATTAGATGGTCCAATTAAAAGTAACTGAAGCAAAATAGTATTCCAAAATGTTGAATTCATACCTGAATCTGCCCTAATACTTCTGTGGTTTTTTGATTCACATGGAAATTCCAACACACATATAATACTATAACGTTCATAAGTTGGACCATTTTAATGGCTTCCAAACGCTAAATAAACAATGTATGGATTTATATTAAGGTAGACTAACTCAACCATAACAGGTATTTGGCTTAAAACCCTAGGGGTCTCTTCTGAAAATAGTGAAACTTTGAAGACAATCTTCATTAAAATGGTGTTATATAGGCAAACATTTCCGAGCGATACGTGAATAAGCTAATGAGAAAATAATCGAGGACATGATATTTTCACGTTGAAAATGTTTTGTTCATAAATTAATTGGGCATAGGCCTACTTTTACAACATGTACTAATTGCACCATTTAATTGTATTTGCTTGTAAAGCAAGTAATAATCAGAATAAGATAGAAATGTGTCAACAGATCGTGTAAATATGTGTAAACATTTTTGTGCTAATTTTTTAATGTTTGGATAAATATTTGTTCATACACAAAAAAAAATTGTTTTGGCGAAATCTGTAAGAGATTATATTTATACTTAGTGTCACGTGGGCGATTAATTTCGCGAGGAAGGGAAAATATCACAAATTGATGTATATACTTCATCCCACACGATTACTACCGATATTTTATAAAACTAATTACGTGTTCAATAGAATAGAAATATAAAAAACTGAGGAGAGAAAAAATATATTTAATTAACTGGACAAAATTTGTGACATATACAAACTTAGATAACATGCAAACTCAAGTAAGATAGGTGAATGTGAAACATGAAACTTGTTAAGTTTTTTAAGGATTATTATTCGAATGAAGTTAATGAATAAATAATACCAAAAGACATAGGGTAAAATCAGTTAATACTGCAGTGACGTAAAGCGGAGTTCTGTGTCGGAGCCTTAGCGAGGTATTTATTTATATATTTATAGACAAACTTATGATACGTCGTTACCTTCATTTAAAAACTTGGTGAAGACAACTGAGGATCTACTTGAATAAGGAAGTAGCAACTCCAGTGTAGAAAACTGATATAAATGAGAGTAGGGTTTGTTTTGATGACTACATAACACCTTCTATCCACAAATGCTGGCATTATTTTAGCCAACGTGCAGCGGCCATTCCATTGGTATAGCTCACTTGCGGGCTGATGCTCTGGTATATGATAAATAATTTTGATTGATCAATAACATAAAAACACTTGTATGAAGGCATTTATCTCTATTTAGTGCCAGGGCTGCTTAGAGCATAGTTTTGTACCAATGCACCTTTTATTTTGGCACCCCTCTTCTATCAGATAAGCTAGACTATGCCCAAACACTGTCTTATGATATTTAAAGAGAATAATTGTAAGATAAAAATTCATGGAGGTATCTTGTCCAGTGATTTTCCTTATTATTGCCACTAGGATTTTTATTGAATCTACATAAAATTTTAAAACATTTAAATTGGACCAGTTTAAGGATGTTTAATTTTGAGACATCATTTTGGGTTAAAAGTTATATTTCATCTAAAATATAAAGGAGATAAATAATAAAAATTGCAATTTTAGATATCCTTAAACTATATATGGTATTATAGATCTATTCTTGTATCGTAAATATTGAATCATTCTAATCACGACTATCCTAAATTGCGGTTTATTTAAAGCACCCTTCAAACTAAACAAGATGGTATTGATATTAGGTGAAAGGCTTCAATTACAATAAATATGTATTTCCAAATACATTAGATTAGCCTTGTGTTTAGAGTTAGAAATATAGTTGAAGTTGGTTTAACCATTTTATTGTTATGAATGCATAGATTAGTCTAAGATAAGTGATAGAATGGACGAGTTCTACTTTATGCCGGGAAACTTCTCTCTGGGCACTAACAATCTTTGCAAGTTTTGAGTTAAATTGATTTATCTGTTTAAGGCGTACAGGGCTTTGTTGAGTAGATATAATTTCCAAGACGTTTATTCTCTTGTATCATTATTATATAATAAAAGATATTACTGTATGCTAGGTAGCCAGGCTATTATAGTTGTACAGTTCTTTTATAGGAGCATCTAAATATTTAGGTGTGGCAATAACCTTAATTAACAAATATAATAACCTGTTTATTTAATCCATCATGATATGCGCATTCGTACAGTTGGCATTGTACTACTGGCATAAAGCCTATTCCGAGTCGAAGGTGGATGAGTTATCTGATAACTCACGATATTAATTTATCGCTTATATCTGGCTGGCAATTGCATTTATTAATTTACTATTCTTTTACAAATGTTGATAGAGATTATTTTCTATCAGCCAGTGAGAATGCCATAAATACAAAACTAGAAATATAAGTTTTTTAAAAAAACATTAAGAACTCTAATCAGTTGGGCCAACCATAATTAAAGTCTGTTCAGCGTAGGAATTGCTTTCTGAAAGGCCTTTTTCCCGACCAGAAGTCTATTATAGAGTAGGATATTGGTAGGAAAAAAGACCTTTCAGAGAGTAAATCCTACCGTGAATGGAGTATAGCTACCAAAGTGTTATTGATAAGTACGGATTTTAATATTTGCAGGAGAGAGGTTTATTTGAGAGTACAAATAATTAAACATGTTATAAAATGCTCAAATTTTAATATCAAATCAAAATATCACCAAAACAATCACACCGAGATAGTTGCGAGATAAACAAACATTTTATATAAAGAAAAGCAGTATGATTTTTTTTAGAAATTATTGAAATACTTCATTTATTTACACTTCTTATCTTATATAATAATGTTTTTTTTCTGTATACTTATTCAATTACATCTTCTAACAACTTGAAATGTTGTCCACGTAGAGTGAAGTTTGGTGAACTTGATATGTATATTGGTCTTCGCAGTCTTTATGGATGGTAACCAGAATATTTCGTTAAAATTTGAACCTTGGTAGTATTTCGAAGCAGGATTGAGATTATACTTTGAAAAGGTGTCCTGTCCAAGGACATAAGTCCTTGATGAGCAAGCTGTCATTTGACCGAGCTAACTAGGAACCTAGAAATGGTATCCTTCGCTGAATAAAATACTATATAAAATAATGGTTATTAAAAATAATCGATTGCTATAATGGAGTATCAAAAATTGTTATACTACTCGAGCCATACATAAATCAAAATCGTCATAATATGTATTGTACAAGTGAAGATAGGAACTAAAATGTTTGCAAAACGTGTCGTAACGTTTTGCTTCTCTTTTCGTCGACCGTTTTCTTGTAATAGTTAATTGTCTCCCTCTGCCGTAGTTTATTTCGTCAACCGGAGAATCATGATCCGTTGTGAGAAAAGCTTTTCGTGTTTTATTAATCTCCCTTTCGACCTATTTAAGAGCGTAGGTCATGGAAAGGAGTTTACACAGTCGGGTAGCTGGCGGCGGTGGTGATGGCGCAGTTGTTACCGTGGTTCCTTATGATACGGATGTAACCGGCCTCACCGTAGTCTGGGCCCCAAGAGTTCTTCACGATCCAGTAGTCCTGACCGTTCTCGAAACCGTAACCGACGATCAACACTCCGTGATCCATATCGGTGGTGCTGCATGTGGGTTCATAGTAGATACCTAAAGATGGTGGGGAAAAAAGAAAAGAACATTAAGGTAGATGTTCGGTAAATAACAAATTATATATTATTTGCGTCCGTCATTGAAATGTATTTAACGTGGTTGTTAATTCATCATGTTCTCAAAATTATACCATGCTCATGTCGATACTTGTGGACAGTTCAAGTCAAACCCACAATCAATCAATCTTCTCAAAACATACGATTAATAAACCTGACAGTTAATTCACGCCATTGGTCACACGGTCTTAGGTTTCAGGCTAAAAATAAATTAGTGATGTGGAGGTTGTGGTTCTGCTCATAGCTGGGTGAGCTTAGGCTTATCTCTTCACATGTGATTGTATCTCCTCCCTTCTCATTTCTCCACGAATGCAAGTGCATCTCGTAAAGGTTGTCTTTTTAATTCTATCTCCTATATTAAAAGGTTAATAACCTTATTTCTGAACGTAATATACAAAAATGCGATTTTTTTTTACCAGACTTTATTGAAAGCATAAGGACTAGTGTTTAGCATATGCGTACCAGAGTGGTACAGGCTGAAAGAGTCCTTGCTGGCGTCCATGCCGGTGGCCAGAGGGCCAACATCGCTGACTGCCTGAGCCACAGCGTTCTCGTCTCCGCTAGCAATGTCCACCCATCCACGGACGGTAGCGGCTACTGCGCCGGAGTTGTAACCACACACGCCGTTCTGTAAAATCCACAATTACGAGATTGATGAAATAGGTTTAAAGGAGTCTACCTTAGTGATTTTGTTCCAGGATCCCATGTTTGATCTTCGTCGAGTGCACTAGTAGTGGTTTATCCATTGAGAATATAACTGCTACCTTCAAGCAATAGCTTGTCCACAGTTTAACACTTATACCACCCATCCTCTAACTAATATGGAAGGCTTACCGTTAAATTAGTTACAAGATTCCACTTCAACCGGAAAACCTATCTACATATCTTCAATTGAAAACTGTGACATTTATATCAGTTTAATATAAATGGCTTTTATTTGAAAATACATTTTTTAATGTGGTGAGATTATTTCATTGCTCTCTTTTCCAAAAGAGAGAACCAAAACTCGACCTCACTGCGATGTCTGTTTCAAGTTGTATTACCTACCGTAACTAGGTGTTATCCATGCGGTTAGAGGGACTCTAAAAATGTATTATGTAAGTCTGAATTAACCTATGCTATCACTATTAGAATCTACTAATACAATGAGATAATTGATATTTAGTGTTGACTAATTTCAGCCTCATCCAATGGCTATTGATAGTCACTACTTGAAGTAATGAATGCATCTATTTTAAAGCTATAGAAATCTACATTCTATATTAAGGAAACAAAGCTTTACATTCTATATAAAGCAACTAAGATTCTACAGTATTAATAAAAAATCTAAGGCTTTATCTCAAAGTAATTCAGAGAGATATTTCACTAAAGGTCCACCTATCATCCTAAGATGAGCCTAGTTCTCACCCGAGCGGTGTAAGGGTACTGGTCCTCTCTCTCAATCCCGCCGTTGTTCTTGATGTAGTTGTAGGCGGTGTCCATCCATCCTCCGTCACAGTTCATTCCTGAGCAGTCCACCAACTGCTGCTCACTCAGGGACACAAGCTGACCAGTGGCTTTGAAATGTTGTCCTTCAAGAGCTCCAGTCTGCGAAAGGGGAGAACAAAGAGGTTGGCGTTTAATTGATCTGCCCTCCAGTGAGACTTTGGTTTGGATTCGCTAATGCCTGATGCAATTGAACAGCACCGCAAATAAAGTGACTTAAAAAAAGAATAATTTGAAACCACAACAAGTTTTTGCATTACATCTGCTTAGGATTAGGAGTTTGATAAGCCACCCTTGGCAAAATGTTTTATTTTACGTCGACCCTCAAATTACATGGTCGACATGTATTTACAGTAGCAAAGGTCTAGCAAGACCTGATATGCCATACTGAGTCTTAAGACTCGTAACAGTTTTCACACTAGCAAAGTTTCACCATGACCTTGAGTACCATAGTATCTCTAAAGACCTATATAATTTCTCACTGTGGCAAAGGTCTAGCAAGACCCAGTATGCCATAACTTATACACCCTAAAGACGAACATGGCACACAAGTGCGCGTCGTGTCAAAGACTCAGCAAAGACCCTTTGTTCCGTGTAAGCCTCCAAGTTCCGCACAGTAAGCCCTTACCGTGGCAAAGGCCCAACAAGATCCACAGCCTCCCTGGTTCTTCACGGGAGTCACGTAGCCGTAGTTCCTCCAGTCGATGCTGGCGTACGCTGTCAAGTTACTGCTGACATGCTTGGACCTGGGGAGGCTGCTCTGCAACTTATTGCTGCCACCGCGGTAAGCGCGACGCTCCTCTGGAGTCTGTAACATTGGACAAACATCATTATCATACAGGATACTTTCTATTATTCGGTGTAGGGTGGATCAAGCCTACTTCGGATATTGATGACCTTGGATAAAATGAAAGGTTAATTTATTGGTGCATTAATATATTACTACTTAGTACTACTTATTTAAGATACTATCTTATGTTATCTTCCCATCTATGTCAATGTTTTCCCACTAGTCTTTTACCATTAGGCTTACCAGTCAATACCTGATTAAAGTAACCTTGATATGAATTTATTTTCTTCAGAAATATTGTAAATAATGGGACTAGTTAAATATTACTTTTAAAATGCAAGGTAAAAAATAGTAGTACATTATAGAAATACTTTAAGAGCTTTGAAATGTTGTGCTGGAGAAAACTTGATAAAATTAAGTGGACAGACAGGGAGACCAACTTAGAGATTCTAAGAAGAGTGGGGGAAAGGAGAAAAATGTTGGATGTGATTCTTTGGTGCAAATCAAACTGGATCACACGCATCCTTAGGAGGAACTGTCTTTTGAACGATGTCATAGAAGGAAAGGTTGAGGAAAATAAGAGCTCAGAAAAGAGGATGATTCAATTATTGGTTAACTTGAAGTAAATTTTTAAAAAAAACTCTGGGATATGAGGGAGGCAGAAGACAAGGAGCATTAATGGTCTAAGTTCACTGACAAAAGGAATGGAATTGTCGTAATACAGAGCATTTAATAATAATAATAATAATAATAATAATAGTACAGTGCCTATACAAAGTATTCTAATAGATATATTAAGTCCTCTGCTTCATTCGAGTGTGCACAACTGGATCCATGACAATGACTTTTCAAGTATAGGTATAAATCGTTCATTTGTTTGTTATCTTTATGTCCTAGATATTGAACGGAGAAAAGTGTTTTTTATCAGCATTTCTCTGAGGAGATACTGACTGACGTACACTCTTGACGATTACGATTAGGTTAAATTATATTAACTAATTTTGAGTTTAACTAGAAGGACGTAAAACCTTCACATGGAAATATCAGCCTAGGAATATTAAACAAAATTCAACTCAGTTCATCCGCCCCAAAGTTGATCATACAATTGGTTGGATCAATGATAATATATTAAAATAAAGTATTTTTACCGAGGTATTTTTGCATATTCATCAGGGATATTCAAATTTAATTAATCAAACGAGTAAGAATGAGAAAGGTAGAATTTAAAGTAGATAGTAATCTTTTATCTTGGAGAGTATAGTGAGGAATCTTTAAGGAAAAGTCATCATCTGTAGTTTCAGCGGGGATTCTAGCATTTACCTCCCCGTGTCTAGAAATCTGATTTATTGTGATCCTGGTGCCTTAGAACGTGTGACCATCAGTTTGTATAGGAAACTAATGGAGGTATTTAAAGTTTAGACTTGGAAGTCAAGCAATGTCCCCATATTCGAATAACAAGAAATTAAGATCAAATGAGGGATCGGTTGACGTCCTAAAATAGGCACTGAAAAACTTTTAACGATCATTAGAGGTAGCTGTGTTTTATTTACCATGTCTGCGAACTTGTTCAGGGCCATTGTGTAGGTTGTCTTGCCCTGTTCGTACAAAGCGTTGTGTTCCTCAACCAATGCCTTACTCTTGAGGAACGTGTTGAGACGAGCTTCGTCTTCGTCTGCACTGTAGACTTTGCCATGGGCGGTCTGAAAACAAGAACAATAATTGGAGAAATCCTTAGAATGATCTAAAAAAACTATGGTTTATTTTCTCTGCATTGATTTATTTAATATCATGTGTCATTAATAAGGATTTATTTAAAAAAATAATATGTTTAAAAATGACAATTTAATATAATAATCAAACTCAGAGCTTTCAGCTTAGTGCATAGATGTTCCATAAATTATATATCCAAATTCATTATACATCATTATTTTTTATTTTTTCTTAGCACCCCGTCTCACTACCCGTTATTTTGTGCTCTACTAATTAGATTAATGTAGTCTAATAATGTGTAGATCGTTGGCTAGTTAGATGTATGAGTATCACAGTCAATGTGATTAGTGGTCAGGCCAGATTTCTATGCTGTTGGATTGTACAAGTTGAAATGTTAGATTTCCGTGACTGTCATTTTAATACATATATATTTTTTACCAAGACGTTTATAAGTTTGATAGCTGTTGTAATTTCTATTAGTTTGTTTACATTAAATATAATTTTATTTATATATTCTTATATATGACAAATGATGATGTCTTATAAGCAGTGTTTGATTTGTTTGAACTTCATACAAAATACATATTACTTCAAATGAAGATAATTTCTAAAGATTTCAACTGTGAGGAAAATAAGTTATAACATTTTTTTTAATATGGTTCTAATACGTAAATATTTTGCATGAACTAGCTAATAAATATTTAATTACATTTAAAACACTATACTAATTAAATAAAATTGTTGTGTTAATTATATTTTTCAAACCAACTTAATATGGAGTTTTTCATTAGGTAAAAACTAAACGCATAAGTAGTTGCGTAGTCTATTTAGAGTATATCAATGGCAGGATTATAAGTGACAGCTAGAAAAATTTACCACATATACATTCACCAAACTATATGATCTACAAGACCAGGAAGTGTTATTAGAATTGTTTGAAAACACTTTTTATTGATGATAAATTAATACTAAGCAGATGATATTATTTCCGTATATATTATTAACATGAGTTGCTTTGAGCCAAAGATTGCAATAAATAATTTCATGCTAGCTGTCTCTTACCACCTCTTTGCAGATTGAGTTAAGCTTATGAACTATATATAGAGATAGGGTTAATTCACTTTTGCGAAAAACGCGAAAAGAAAAAAAAGGGTTGAAAATAGGGTATTTATAAGTTTTCTTTGCGTTTCATGGCATTTGAAAGTGTTTAAAGCGATTTTTATTTCGCGAATTAACGCGAAAAACGTGATTTTGAGAGTATTTTAGCTAAATTATTCTATTTAGCGAAATATACGCAAATTCCCTGAAAATGCTGTGCATTTAAATAAAATGCTGAGAATTTCTATAAAACGATGTTTTTCAGCGGAAATAAGTGATTAAAAAATCATTGAGTTTCACTCGTCTGTGTGCTTCAGCTCGGGTTTTACTTGCATCCTGTGCTTTCCACAGCCCATCCGGCTAATCGCCACATTCCGTTAATCGTTGCTTTTATCATAAATCATTTGTATAGGTCCTAAAAACATTGACGAAAGACATTTTTACCTATTTTGCTACAAATTGCTAAATTATGCCACAAAACCCTAATTTACAATAGTTAATGCTAAAAAAAACTGAAAATTAATGCTATTTTACCCTATCTCTAACTATGTATAATAAATACCTTGTAGACCGACCAATCCTCAAGAACCTGTTCTGAGATGGGGATGGCAAACCCTACCGCCAACAAGGCTGATGCGACCAAGAGGAACTTCATGTTTGATATCTGAAAGAAACAAAAATAGTATTTCAAGTCTTGTATTTATTATTATGATTATTATTATTATTATAAGACCCGCATCGGATTAAATAACAAACTAAGGGCCTTTGCTTATATGTAATAGTAATACTTATAATTAAGGTGTGATAAAGGAGGTGAGAGATGAAGTCGGTATTTTTACAGTTCTTTGAGAAAATAAGAATTTTCACAGAAATAAAGAAAAAAAATCAGGATATACGATTATTTTAATTTTCTACAGGTGTTAGATAAACATGAAGTGTTGGGATTAACAAGACCATAGTGGCATTTGACAGATACTTTTTTAAAATAAGTGAGAAAGTCCTTTTTAAATTCCGTAAAATCCACGGCATTTATTTAATAAATTTTTAGAGGACTGTTTGTAGAGAACTATACTGAAATAAACGAATATACTGTATGAATATTTTCTTTGTGTTGGCTACAGTATTTTTTTTATAAAAACTTGTCAAAATATTTTCTTTGACTAGCATACTATTCCAACACTCCTAAAATAAATCTATTAACATATTTTGAATAAAAAATATTTTAAGGTTAACATTAAAGAAAACAATTATAAACATATATATGTAGAATATTAGGTAATACTCTAATTTAAACTGTTCAATTTGATGGTTACTTACGAGGATCTGTTGTTGTGGATCTGTTGATTATTGTGGTCAAGACCCAACTATTTATACTACTCAGTTAATCATACTCTGACGTCATGACTAAGGTTAATCTATCAAAATCTGAAGGGAAAGTTATCCAACTCGAATTCACGGGGCGGTGGTTATCACAAAGTCATTGAGAGAGCTGTTATCATATCTTAGGTAGCGTGACTTATGGAGTGCCTACCTTGAAGAAGTTATTTTCATTCAGTGGGAGCGTATGGCCTTAGAATAGTTTGTTTGATCACAAGTGGAAAGATAAATCAACCTTGTAAAATGGTTGATGGTGATTGATTTTAATATATTCGTAAATTAATAAGAGAAATCTTGCCAAAATCATTTCGTTACAAGCTTAAGCGATCAACGCAAATACTAATGTATTAATGTGGTATTTAAAGTAATTCTAGTTAAGGTACATATTTTTCCAGTTTTTCTAAGCAATTATTACTTTTTCCAACAAAATAAATAATATATATCTTTAGTAGCTATTTTTAAGATGGATTAAATAGCAAAGCCATTATTTTTGTTAATTACGGATATAGCCAGATCTATTATAATCTTTAGGTGGGATGGAAAGAACACGAGAAATGGCGATAGTTTTTTCAGTTTTTGTATCAAATTTTTTTTGACCATCCAATAAAATATTGCTCCAGTATAAACATAATTCAATTTTTTTCACACAGTGATATTAACAATCTTTGAATATCTGTGATGAGCATAGTGGCATTAAATGAGAAACTTTTTAAATTAAGAGGAAAGGTTATCATTAAATTCCAGGACAGCCTTGACAGATATTCAACCACTGTCATCACGTGAAGAAAATTAAACTGTATGTTTCTAATGGACCAATATTTTATTTATTTGTGCCAAAAAAGATTTGCTAAAAAAATGGCAAAAACATTGGCAATTCCAACCCCTCTTAAATTTAAAAATGACACCTAGACACAGTAATCAAATCCAGGACCTTTGGCTTAGTACTCCAATGCTCTACCACTGAGCTATCCAATAATTGTCCCGTTTCCAGGGCCATTATTCACTCATATTTTAAGGCAAAGTCTGTGGTGGACGTGTGGGACTCGTCAGCTATATATGTGTGATAAATTAAGAATCGCGAGCTATCAGATAACGCGTACTAAGCCAAATGTCCCGGGTTCGATTTCTACGTCCAGGTGGCCATTTTCAATCAAAGGACCAGCTACGTAAAGTTTAACCTTTTATGCATAGTAGTTTCAACTTCTTAAACACAACTGTTACTCTTAATTAAAAATGTATTTGTTCAACTGCCACTTTGCATATTACAAAGAGTCAACAACTGGTGATAATAACATGTGCAGAAAATTCATCTAAACGTATCTATAAAATAAATATTATATTAATTTAGACCCAAGCCATTTTCAATTTAAAAACTGAACAAATATACACCTTTAATTTCTATCATTTACATCCCACTCTAGGGAAATACAAGTATTGTTTTTGTTGTACATTTAAATAAAAAATTCAATCGATTGAAAACTAACAGTTGGAAAAGAGAAATTAACACGTTCATTCATTTGTAGGACTAATTCATTAAATTTATTTTCTCATGTCGATTTTTAATACTCTACCTGAGATATTCTTAATGATATAGTCATTAGTTGTGATTAATATTTGTCTGTTTGAGGAAACAACCAACGTTTTGGACAAAGGTAGGCAAGGAACTGTAATTTATTTCCAGGTATATATTGTTTTTGAAATATGGAAAGAATAATATTTTATTTTTAATATTTAAAACCATACGAGAATCCACATCATGTTAAAAAAATTCATAATACTCAACAAAAAAATTGCTTACAGCAGTTTATAAAATAAAGTATAATACCCTAGCTATTGACCAAAAAAAATGTTCATAAGAGTTTATAAAATGGTATATATCTATTTATAATTAATATTTGACTATACAATTATATGTAATACTTTATGGAAATAACACTTTATAAAATATCATTTTATAAACAAGTATATTTAAAACTTAAAAAATAGACAAATAGCTTTTTATAAAATATTACACACACTTAAGAAATATATAAATACTAGTAAACCCTGGCAAAACTTTCGCACATTCAACCTTCCCCTCCTACTCCCCTCCCCCCACATAATGATTTAGTTTTTTGTTGAGTTGTTGAAATTAAATACTCAGCAAAATGTATACACAAAATAGTATAGAGAGTTTATTAATGCAAACGTATTTACAATTTACAATACCTCTTTTTATACAATATTTGATGTCAGAATGCAATCATCAATTTTCTTTTAACCTAAATTTTAAATAATGTGCTTTAACGTAAAATGAGTATGCTGTTTCAGAAATAGGTAAAAAAAAAATCCTTTCCACTGATGCCTTATTCATTGCTGTAGGTTTTGTATTAGTTGAGAAAAAGGGATGTTGACAACAGAAATAATATATAGGATTACTTTTGAAAAACATAACACTTTAAAAATAATTACATAAAAGACTTTATTAAATATACATAAGTTATATTTTTAATGCACCGAATGAAGCTACACAGTTCAAATTATAAAAACAATAATTATGTTTGATAAATAATGCACATAGTTAACAAACATACATAGCCATTAATACAGTTTTATATAACATTTATATCAATATAACTTTATATATGTCTACATTTGTTATTGTATGTTTGAAAAAGTTTATTTGCTAACTTAGTTTGACTTGGATATACAATTAAGTATGGATAACTCAAAGATCTCTACAAGTGATTTCCTAGATATTAAATACTACATCTGTATTAAGTAAAGTATTTGAGGAAACTGTTTTAATTCTTAAAATATTCCTTTTATGAAATACAGAAGACTCATTAGCTCTCAAACTAGAATTTAAAAATTAAAATTAAAAATTCTCAACTAGCTTTCTTTGACTCAATCTAAATTATTGGTCTATCTGTTCAAGCTAAAGGTTATTTTAACAAATAAATCACCTTAAACATTAAACTATCGAAAAATGTAATGGTTAATTGATAATTAGAATTAGTATTTCAATTTAAAACGCTACACTCGATATTACAAGAATAAATCATATGTTCCCAGATATGGACAAGGTAATTCCAAGAGACCCTTAAATATAAGCTTTTATTCGAATTCCATTGGTTAGTTTTGTTTTACCTTAAGGGGGTCGCCTATTTAAGCGGGGAATTGCCACGCAGACGTCCAACTATAACGCAATATTTAATTCTACGATGTTTTATTTCAAAATATGTTTCATGCCAAGTTAAATCTGGAAGATACCCACAGGACTATTTTCCCTTAACAGCCCTATAGTCAGAGTTTTATAGAAAAAAGTGTGAAGGTGTGACATTAGCTTATTTTTGAGACCTTTTAAACATATTTTTGGAGCTATGAGACTATAATTTACGAAAAAGGGTTCTAGATCCAGCATTTCTCAACAAATACAATCGGTTTTTTGATAGGCTCACAACAGAAAATGTTATGATATTTGAGAACTAGCTGAGCTTTCCTCTTTACCTTGAGATATGAAGGATCGTAGTTTTCTTCCTCCTCTTTTTTGTTGACATGACAAAAGGTAGTTGTAGATGAGTAGAAAAAGGGAGTATAAGCTTTGTCCGAATTAGAGAGGCATTTCCAGAAAACGAGACCGACCATCGTATTTTAAGCCATGTGGCCTGACAGCGATTGATACTTTCTTGCTGACCGAGGTGGCCGCATTAATGGTGGCAATAAATCAGGCGGGATTAGATTATAATAATGTAAATAAATAGAGTGCCGAGTGCTAATAGCTCTTAATTTGTCTTGAAAGTCTTTAAAAAATATATAGGAAAAGTTAAACGTGTTTTCATTTAAACCAAATTTCTCAGTTTAAATATTTATTCTTACGCTTTACGTGAAAACTTTTTAACAAAACAGTTATTTAAAAGCGTAACTCAAGATGTTAAGATGAGGAGGAATATTTATCATGAAATATACCAACATTAGTGTAGAGATGGGACGGTAAAACTAAAGTGATAAATTACATCTGTTGATCTACTACACTTTGCACCTGGCTGAGATTCGAACTTGATATATTTTAGGTAACTGGAGAGCTACTCTACGAGTCAATAATTTTAGACAGTGTTAACACTGGTGTAGGTCTTAAAGTTCATGAGTAAGTACTTTATTAATAATGAAACTACCCACACTTGTGAGCTCGTGGATACATGCACTAGTTTCCACTTGTCTGGTTTGATGGTATCTATGAGGTGGGTTTGAGTCCTGGCTGATTCTAATAAATTATTTTTTTATAAATGAATTTTCACGTTCCTTAAAAAAAAAGTAGGTTAACTTTTTTTACTCTGTCTTTCTCATCCTTACGTCATAGTGGTAAATATGTAGACGGTATAATTCTGTATTAAGACGCAGTGTGTGTAAAAAAATTAATTACTATATATTTATTTAATATTACCTTGAATGTATCAAACGTAACGTTTTGAAATACTTTCAACAACTTGGCATTGATTAGTATAATAAAGTAGAATCCTTTTAAGTGATTTCATGATAACATTTTTAAAAATATGTTAAACGCAATCTGTTAAAATTATGTACTTAACCAAAGTTCAATCATTGATAGTGTATCAACAGACGTACTTGAAAAATACACTTAATAAATCTAGGATATTCCAAAGGTGAAATAGTTTGCCATTTCAATGTGTAATTCATCTCTGAATCTAAATATTATGAAACTATGTTTGTACACAACATAATATTGTTTATTGTGACAAGTTGGTAAATAGCTTTAAAGTACTTTTTGCTATATTAGTACAGCTTTGTAAAAATATAAGATATATATACATATAAATACATATATATATTTAAATCCCTTCGTCTTACATGTTAAATAATATTCATTTATAATTACTCTAATGCGTAAGAAAGTGTTTTAGAGATAATCTATCAACATTTGCGTGGAATGAAAATGGGAAACCATTTAGGGAACTTCCTGCAATACACCCGATCGAGATTCGAACCCCAATCTCCTAGTTTTGAGGAGGTCACGAGAGAGACGCGTTTGATCATTCGACCACAAAAGCGGTTTTTTTTCTATTATTATGTTAGACCTGTGCTTTGTGTACCTAAGTGACTTTGAGATATTTGTGGCTAGTTATAATTTATTAATAACTTGAAATATCATAATTATGAGACTGTGGCTGGTTAAATTATTAGTGATTAGAACCACCCTGATCATTAGGCTAAACCAGGCACTCACCTAAGGCGCAAATATGTATTCTAACAAAAGGTAGGTAACCAGGTGGTCTAGGGGTAAGGTGTTAGACTTCTGTGCTGAGGGTCCGGGGTTTAATCCTCGGTCCTGGCACAGATATATCTGATTGCCAAACCCTTCCTTCACCTCTGACAAGACGTGTATTAATCACAACTTGTGAATGTGAGGAATGCCAGGCCTCCACCGTGGTTCGGATCCCACGTTAAACTGTAAGTCCTCCATTTCATCTCACAATCAAACTACCGTTACACATTAACGTAAGTGCGTATAACCCGAACGGGTAGTAAGACGCAGTGATAAAAATAATAAAAATAATAATAATAATAATAATAATAATAATAATAACGAAAGGTAATTTTTTGTGTTTAAAAATATAACTATTCAAATTAAACAGTCTTAGAAATTTTTAAATAAAGAAATAAGATCATGTTGACAGACAGAGCTACAAATGAAAAAGTCCTAAGAAGAGAATCATTTTGAATGTGATTCTACGGTTCAAAGCAAATTGGATTGGACACATCTTTAGGAAGAAATATTCTTCTGCGCGACGTCATAGAAGAAAAGGTTGTGGGAAACAGCAGCTCAGGAAGAAGGAGGATTCAAAATATTAATATTGGAGGACTTGAAAGAAAGAAGAAAATTCTGAGAGTTGAACTAGAAGGTAGAGGACAGGGCGCATTGTTGGTGTAAGTAAGACAGAACATCCAATAATAATAATATAAAATAAATAATATCCAAATATTCTATCCAATACTAAGAATATACTTTAAAACAAAAATTAATTAGAAATGTAATTCCTTTTATGGTTTTATGGCATTCGAGATCACTTTGTTGACTAATGTCGTTGAATCAAACCCAATGAATTATTTAACTATAAAAGCCTCTAAAAGTAGGACAACAGGTGAGTAGGAAAAAAAGGGAGATTTTTTTCACACATTGATTGAGCTAGGATTATTGGTGACGCGAGAAAAGGCCGGTGTCTTTGCAGTTTTTTATATAAAAACACTTTTCGGCTTGGGGAATGGTTGCTACCTCTTATTTTTGAATTTTTTGGTCCTTTTTCTAATATTCTGGCACCAGATGATCATTATTTTGTGTCACGCAGAAGTTGCGGTTTATTTGTATTACAAAGAATACTACTGTAGTGCCAATTTTAAAGTTCGTAGAATGTTCATAAAATCTTTTTACCGGTTTTAGTAGTGACACTTTGATTATTCGGAAAAGTCACTTTTCTATCTATAATAATGGTTAGATAATTCATTTTGAAACAAAAATTATTTTTCTCTACTCAACGCACTTTTTTACCTATCTGGGCTATCCTCATATTCACAGCGTTGAGGTAATGGTAAGAAAGGTTGGATTCGCATGAAGATGGAGAATAAAACAATTTAGGGAAAAGCACCCTAAGTTCACCCTGAACGGGATTTTAATCCCAAACCTCTAGGTTGAATTTATGACTTTCACTTTTCTCCCATAATCTCTTATTTCTTGAACTTTTAGTTCACATTCTTTCCACGGGAAATTAATGTTAACTTAGCTGGTTAGCAAAGATTTGAGCTAAAACAGAGGTAACAGTTTTTTTTAATAGTAAAATCACATTTTGCACTTAAGACATGAAATATATTTTATAGTTCTGTAGTCTAGTATTCAGAAATGTGTCTATTTACTGAGATAACTACTATGGGCTCAGTTCCTGAAAGATCTATATTTTGTGAATTTTCTGTTAGGGGGCTGGATGTTGTGTATTTTCTAGTGCTAGGATCGTTTTTATGTAGTGCCGTGTTTTTGTAACGTATCTCACGTGTTTCTTGTTGACCTCTGAAAATGTACATATATTGTTTCGCCAAAATAATCTATAAAATAGATTAACATATCTTCAAGTACCTATTGTATCGGGCAACTTCAAAACCACATTGATAGCGATTAAATACATATGTGTGAGAATTATCCTAAACAGTGTAACATGTTGGTGGGAATAATGGCCGGGTGTGAAGGCCTCCTCGGTCAGCGAGAAAGTACCAATCGCTGTTGGGCCACACCAATCTGCATTGGTCTGTGTCGTTTTATGGGATTACTTCTCTATTCTGTCTAAGATTATACTCCCTCTATCCACTCACAACCATCCTTTGTCATGTCAATTTAGAAAGAGGAGAAAAAAAAAAGGCACGTATCTTCTTATCTCAAGGTAAAGAGGAAAGCTCACTGCTAGTTCTCAAATAAATAAAAATCATAAATTGGGATCCCAAAAAAAAAAAAAACTACTGTATTTGTTGGAGGAAGACTAAATCTAGAGCCCTTTTTCATCTAGGCTTGTCTCATAACTCCGTAAACATGATTAAAAAGTCGTTGAAAATGAACTAGTTTCACATTTCCATTCTAATTTTTTCTATTTTAAAAACTCAATCCATAGGGTTATTAAGGAAAGAGTCATATTAAAATAATTTTTACTTTATTTTGGCTTTGGCTTTAGCCATATTTTGAAATACCGAATCTTAAAAATAAATATTGCGATATAGCTGAATGTCCGCGCGGGAATTTCTCGCTTACCGAGGTTGAATGACATAGTCTTAGTTCAGTTAATGTATATTTCCTATGTTAGTACACTGTACTTTAAATACGTACGCTAACCCAAAACCTTATCTCAGTTGGTAGATCGTGGTTGGAGTTGGTTTCTAAGAAAGGTCATTCTCTTCTTTTCACTAAGTGATGACGCTATGGTATTGGGTCTAGTCGTTGTGTTTAGGAAGATTAGGCCACTAATTGCATATACTTAGGCTAAATTGAAACAAAAAGTTAAAAAATAAGTGATATGATGCATCTTACAGACCTTCTATTTTATCTTAAAATTTGTTAATACAAATTATAGACAATGTTGCAGAAACACTTCACCAAAGTGCATAAATGAAAAAATATAAACTGTTACAGAATCATTGAGTAAAGAATAACATCTCCGTCCACCAAAGATCATAACAATCAATTTAATATGTTAAAGATCTTATAAGATATATATTCTCTAATAACTGTTGGTGTTTAAAAATTATACTTTAAATAAATTATTTTATTTTATAGCGCCACCACCTTACAATCATAAGTTATTTCGTACCTTAGATAGCTGCGGATATATTATCAAAATTGGAAATGTCCATTCATGTAAAGAACCCTCAAAATTATTTTGATGTTAAAGTGAGAACTGTAATTTTCTTTATATTGTTAATCAGTGACTGAATACAAAATTTCATCAAATCGTATGAGCTTATTTTCAATAAAACCCTCGTGGGAATCTTATGAAACCCTGGATATCAAGTTTGAGCCCAAAAAGTAAAATAATTTCTTCTCTAGGCCAGATAATAAAAGAACGGAGTCTTTGATCAATGGTCAGGGCTATTATTTGATAATTAGGGGTAAGGTGTCGGACTTCTGTGCTGAGGGTCTGGGGTTCAATCCTCGGTCCTGGCACAGATTTACCTGATTGCCAAACCCTTCCTTCACCTCTGACAAGACGTGTATTAATCACAACTTGTGAATGTGAGGAATGCCAGGCCTCCACCGTGGTTCGGATTCCACGTTAAACTGTAGGTCCTCCATTTCATCTCACAATCACCTTACCATTACATATTAGCGTAAGTGCGTGTAACCCGAACGGTTAGTAAGACTCAGTGTAGTAATAGTAATAATAATAATAATTTGATAATTGTATAAATAAAGTGATCCCATATTATCTATTAAAAATACACATGGTCCGGTCAAGAATTTTAATATTTCAAGTAGTTTATCTTGTGTTCAAGTATAATTTTTAACATCCACTTATCAAAACGATTGTGTAAGATGTCATTGATGTGGATTTAGCTTTACTTTATTTAATACGACGCACTAAACACATAGACAATATTTCGTAATTATTTATATGGAATTGTATGGCCCATATCTCTCTCTATCTTTTTTTTTTAAGTGAAGGAAAAATTATTTGATCGCAAAAATATATTTTTTATATAATTGTTGATGTTCATGACCACCTGAAACTGAAAAAACGGCTTTACGAAATCCGTATGTCCTTCTGTGTGCCTGTGTGTCTGTATCACAGCCTAGAGCCGAAATAATGTTATAGATAGGCTAAAACTTGGTATTTAGGGTTTTTATAAGGCTATCCTGAGAGTTTTTTAGTTATATATCTAACCATTAAACTAATGGTAACTTACATAAGGGCAAGAAGAGAAAACATTCATTTTCTCTAAATCTGCTCTAAAGATTTTTATTAAACTTTTCCAGACGCTGTTTGACATAATAAATAAAATGTTAATTCTAGTTTTCCCATGAAAATTAGTTAAAGGGTAACTTACATATCACAAATTTCCAATTTTGATCACATTTCCCGCAAACATTTGAGTTACGAAATAGCTTATCGTTGTAAGGTTGTATCTTGGTTAATTTTATTTTATTTATTTAGCACCGCGTCTTACTACCCGTTCGGGTAATACGCTATCTTGGTTTAAAAAAATATTCTTTTAGATATATATATATATTTATAAAACTAATAGCTCCTGAGCTAAAACTAATTATATACAACTTTTAATGCAACTCTTTGAAAATGAAATTGATTGCTATGCTCTTTGGTGGACAGAGATGTTCCTCTTTTCTCAATGTTTCTGTAAAAGTGTATGTTATTTCATTTATGCTCTTTGTTTGAGTCCTCTGCAACAATGTATATTATTTACGCTCACAAATCTTAACGAATGTTCAGTAAGTGTATATATTTTAAGATTAAATAGAGATTGAATCTATTTGGTGCACCTTATCTTTATTATTATTTAATTAGGTACTCTGTATTTTAATAGTTTATATATATTCACCAATAATGCAACTTAATAAATAAATTGCTGTTTCGTGATTGAAATTTCGTAGACATTGATGTAAAAAATAACACCTCAAGTAAATGCTTTAATATATATATATATATATATATATATATATATATATATATATATATATATATATATA